>JAWNPO010000607.1:0-37947 GCA_035047525.1 Drosophila quinaria | reverse complement strand
CAGCGAATATCAGAGCTGCTTTATGAACTAGCTTCCGTTCGGAATTATGGAATTGGATCGTGGCCAGCCGATGCACTTGTTGTCATTATTACACCATTGTGAGTTGAACGGTTGAAGAAGAATCATTCAGTGAAAGAAAAAACGGTCGTCATTAAATTGTGTTAACAAATTCATTTTATTGTTTAAACTGCAAGGTACGTACTCTTTATTATTCAACCGATGTGTCTTACATCTAAAACTGAAGTCTAATTTACACCTATTTACAAATTTCATTCGCTGTAGCTTTTGTTTTATCTGATTCTCTTTTTGCCGATAAAAAAAAAAACAAAATTTTAAGTACAAAGGCAATTTTGGTGCGAACTAGTTACACATAGTTTTGTTGTAGGCGGTGGCAGTGTCATATGTCATGACGTATGTATGTATGTAATTAGTGTTAAACGTTAAAAGGATCATGTAAAATATACATATATTATTCAAGCATTTGTATATATATACAAAAATCAGTTACAAATAAAAGGAACTATGTGAAACAGATACATAGATTTCAACAACGATTTAATTGTTATTTTTTTATACAATTCATTTTCAACTATTTACAACAGCTCAACCGTTATATGAATCACAAATTTCGGCCATTTTGCGCGTTAGTGTGTATATGTATCTAAATATGCACTTTTGTATGTGGGTGTGTGTGTGTGTGTTTTAAAGCTAACGTCAGTCGTATGACATTTCCAAGAATTTCATCATTTTCATTGCCAATTGCCGTAACAATATAAATTTTAAGTCTACATACATACATGCATGATATTGAAAACAAAAAGGGAAACCGGTTTAATGAAAATTTTTATCCGGCTTTAAAAGTTCTCTAAATAAATAAGTGAGACCATACAAATCAAATGGTTGCTAAGTACACTATTGCATTAAGTGTGTGTGTGTGTGTATATGTGTGAATTTATCTCAGCATGTAAGTGTGTGTGTTATGAATTCTTCTAGATCTTTGTATGAGCTTTGGTAAAGCACCCCCTGATCATCGAGCCGGGGTGGCAGCAGCTTTTAAAGCTCGCCTGCCTCCTATCCACGCTCGACAATGTCGGTTATTCATATTGCGAGCCGTCTAGGACATGAGATCGTCATCCATATTGTGTATAAGTATCTTTTTGTCCTCCTTGACGCACGGCTTATTCTTCTCCCGCGTTGAGAACGTTTGCTCCACCAGTTTTGGATCGAAGCATGGCTAAAGTAAATGGAAAAAATTTTGATTAGCTTTTTTTTGTTTGAAACAGATTCGTAATATATGCAGTTTGACCAACCGTTTCGCAGATATTCATGTTGCAGCAGTTCTCAATCGTGATCTCGCACTGCTCGGTGGCCAGTGGGCGGTTCGTTAGGGGCGTGTCGCTGGAGGAATTGTGTCGCGTCTGCTTCCGCACCACAAAGGTCTTCTTGATGTGTGGTCGCTTCGGTTTGTAAATAAGTCGCAGTCCATGCACGATCAGCGCCACCAGCGACAGACTCGCTACGATTCCGCCAACCAGCACAATGATCACAGTGCTCGTAAAGACTTTCGGGTTGCCACCACAAAGTGCAGCGGGACGCTGATAAACGACTACGCTGGTGCCATTGCTGTTCATTTCCTCGCAGCTGTTGCGGAACAACGGAAAGCGGATTAGCAACGATTACACAGTATTGAATGTTACTGCATACATTTAGGCGCGCGTGATTTTGATGGCATGACAATAATAAATAAACCTAGGAAGTTATTATTTTTTTTTTTTGTTATATTATCTGCCTGGGGCTAAGAGGAGTCTGTCTCCCAAATTTGCTTGCTCTAGCTCTTATAGACTCTGAGGTTTGTGTTAATACGGAAGAATATGACTAGATAAACTGTTGACGCTAACCAAAAATATCAGGCCTGTTCGGGTTTTCACTTTCGGCAAGATTTTACGGATTGAATTCACTTGACAATAAGCTCGTGACTTTGAATTCGGTTGAATGAAATTAAAAGCAAAATATTTATAAAATAACCCAATGCTTTAGGAATAATGTTGCATCAGAAAAAAAATTTATTTAATTTTTAAACACAGTCGAACTTTTCTAACTCGAATCACCATTATCCAAAGAAAAGATTCGAGTTATGGAGATATTCGACTTTTAGAGTTCGTTTTCTTAAGTTTATTTAATTCACTGCCACTCATTAAGATCGAGTTAGAGAGAAATTCGAGTCATAGAAGTTCCTGTAATTTCTAATTCATCATGGCTCAAACCGAATATGTTTGCCGAATGTGCTCGACCTGTTCTAGTTTCCGTAAAAGTGAATCGGTTATTTTTTTTTGAAAAATGTTTTTACTTATCAAATTCTTTTGACACAAAATTCTGATTTGCTCAGAGCATCTTTCAGCACTGTTCTGCCGAAAAACACCACATTACAGGAGGGTAATTCGACAGGTAATTCAAAGGAAAATTTAGGGGACTTTCGGTCAAGTCTTACGGATTGAACTTCCTAAAAAACAAGTGAAAACCGGAAAAGGCCTGTATATTAAATCTCTGAGGGGTTCTCCCTGTTACATATATTTGCAACAATTATAAAATACCCTATTGCTTCACTCGTAACGGGTATAATATTGCCAAGTTACTCACATATCATAACAATTGTTGGGTACTTCAGTCTCCGGCTGTTGTCTCAACAGCTGACAGTAACCGACGCAGGACTCTGTTGTATTGAATTCACAGCGTGCTCCACTAAAGTCCTCATGGCATTCGCATCCCAGATCTCCGCTATCCCTGTCCAGAGTGCAGTGACCATTGTTAAGGCAGTAGCCATTGCACTTGTAGTACTCGCAACGTTCACCATAAAACTCCGACTGGCAATAGCATTTGGGGAATCCCATGCCAGAGATTTTGCAGGTGCCATGCACACAAAAGTTGTGGCACTCGGATATCTCACAGCGGGCACCCTTGAATCCCATCGGGCAGATGCAGAAGTTGCGATCGCTGTGAAAAGCGCCGCCATTCAGACAATGCTCCTTTTCCAATTGATCCACACGATCAGAGACTTGATTACGTGCCATGTTCATACTCATTTCCAATCGCTCCTTGACCTTCTTAACAACGCCCGCACAATGGGGATCCTTCTGCAGTCGCTGATAGAATCCCGTGCGTGCCACAATCCCATATATATCCTCTTTCCAGCTGGCTACCTTTTTGACTGCGGGCTGGGGCTGTGTGTCATCAGGATTCTGTGTTGCATTCAAAGTGGTTGGCATTGTGGGGTAACTTGGCTTGGGGTAACTCCAGACTGCCTTGTCCGACTTGTCTGTCCAGTAGATGTCGTTGTCCGTGATTGCCAACTGAATGGGATCCTGATGTTTATCCTTAAGCACCAACTGGCGATCGCTGCCATCGAGACGTGAGCTCTCCACGGCAAAGAAGATGCCCACCTTGTCGTCGATCCAGAAGAGGCGATCCGTTAGCTGATCCACCACAATACCACGTGGCATATCAATGTCATCCTTAACGATTGTCACACGCTCCGTGCCATCCAATCCAATGCTCTCCACACTGGCATTATTGATCTTGCAGTTCGTCCAGTACAGCCGGCGACGACAAATGTCCACAGCAACGCCATCGGGTCGTCCTCCCTCGGCACTGAGATCCACCAGCACCTTGGGCTGCTCCGTGTACAGTGTATCGATGCTGGCAAAGAAGATCTTGCCCTGACGCATGTCCGCCCAGAAGAGATTGCGATTAAGCGGATCATAGGCCAATCCGGCCACCGATTCATTTCCTGTCCGCTGCACAGCCTGTTCCACGATGTGGGAGACAGCGGATGCATCGCGCCTCAGCGAGAAGATGCTGCCGTTCTGATGCTGTTGATCGTTGAAGTAGATCATCTCCTCGGCCTCGTCGAATGCCAATGCTGACAACTCATCATACTCGTGGGCCGCCGAGGCAACTGTCTGCATGTTATTGTCCAGGAACAGGATCTTGCTCTTCAGCGTTACCGCAAAATCTGCAATAAAAAGTGCAGTCGTTTCATTAGTCGAAATTACTGATAACTGACTATTGATAAGATACGATCAAAGATTATTTATAACGTGTGCGGGCAGTGTTAAGGTTATCTTTTTCAAAAATATACCTACATTTTTGAATAAGCCACTAGCTTAGCATTTGAATCCCTCAATAAATAACTTAAATTATTACCCCTGGAGCTACTAGGCTAGACTGAATTTTAAGTTTTATCTGTTATCATAATTCGTGTATTTTTAAAAAAGTAAATATAAATCAATATAGTTATAGAAATTAACTTATTCTTCATTACTTACTTAAATTACATTCAATACATTTATTTTCGTTTTAACTCGGACCTCAAATATTTGACTTAAGTGCCCTAAGTAATGTATTTTCCAAAAAAACATTTTTATGGGTAGATTTTAATTGAAACCATAAAACCCAACTAAATCTTATTAAAAATGTTTTCCCAAGGCATCTTTCAAATTTTTAATATGTATTTCTTAATACTAAAAAACCCATTTAGATACTCCAACCATAAAAAATACTAAAAAAAAAAAAAAACAGTTTTTGTGGGTAAATTTTTATTTTAACCCACAAAATCTAATTCTAATTCCAAATTTTAATCTATTCCAAATTTTAAAAATTTTCAATTACGTATTTAAAACAAAATAACCCACAACTAAAAAAAACCATATAGTGTGTATACTTTAATTTTAAGCAAAAAACGAAACCCAACAAAAAGGCAACGCTTTGTGCGAAATTGAAAAAAAGAATTGAATTGAAAATTAAGTTCAATCAGCGTTCAATTAAATTTTCCTACATCTTTTGCTCTTTTAGAAATAAATCCAAACCGTCTAATATTTTGTTCAATATTTGCAAATGTGGAGTCGCTTCAGAATTTAGAATTCGACATATAAATTTCATTCAATTACGCGCCATTTTCATTTATTATTTAACTAATCAATGTATGTATTACAATCGAACTGTTGCACAACTTTTACGACCAAAAAAATATTTACAATTTCTAGAGTCTGACTGATAAGATGGGTTTGAACTAGGACCCTAGTCCAGGAAAACCCCAAGTGAAAATTATCAGACTTAGGTCAAGAGTTAAGACGTAATTTGAATTAAGAAAAAACACTCAATCCCCCGTCACGCCTCAATCTATATACTCGTGTATATCCCCAAGGAACAAGTCAGACCTGCTATAATTGAAAGTCGATTTTATTTCAAATTCGATCATCGTCATGTCGAACCGGTTGCCAAAAGGGGCGTCTAATTTTGGCCAATACACGTATGACAGCTGTTAATGGAATTCATTATGATTAACAAATAAAGCAATCAGCATTCCTGACGGCACGGAAATTGTAGTTGAACTACCTGGCGGAACAGCATGTGATCCGCAGTTCCGTAACGGATATAGAACCCAAGGCCGAACGTGACTTTCACTTTTCCTTTCGCCCAACATCGTGACAATTCTCATAGATTTAGCGTCAACTATTGATCAATTGTCGAACTATAAGCGATTGCAATCAATCAATTGAAATTCTTCAATTCGGCCATTGGCCCTAATGCTGGAGTCCAAACTTTTGTGGGTCACTGTCGCGTGTCCAACTTGTCGGGCAGGTTCAATAAAAAAAAAAAACTAAAAAATGGCAAAAAAAAACAAACTTTAAAGACACACAGACATGCATATATGTAGATGTGGTAATTCATTAGCTCGTATATTTGTTTATATTATGGCTTTAGACGTCAGTGGCTAATTGTTTATTGTTGTAAAAAACAAATAATATTGGCGAACCTTTCCAACGCGAGGGTCTTGAGCCGAACATAAGCGATTGACCTTCCCACCTGGGGCTTGAGGTCAACGGTTTATGGTTTATCGATGCAGAAAATTTTGAATTGAAAATTAATGAAAACTACGTGAGGTTCAACATTTTTTTTGAACACACTCGAATTAATCAAGTTTTATTTAAGCTATAAGGACTTTATGAAAGCAAACTATGAATTATTAACAATTAAATCGAGTGACTCATAAACAATAAATCAATCAGTCTTTTCATTCTTAGTTATTATCTATTCTGCACGTTTGACAATTTTAACTGACTCATAAACCTTTAAATATGGTAAAAAGTAACAATCAATATAGTTAAAATTGTATGATAGCAATATTTGTTTATTTTTGATTTTTTGCGTCTCAAGATTTAAATTTTTTAATTTGAATTTTTGAATGGATTTTTACAAATAATGCAGTGATCAACGTCATTAACCTTTAGGTCCTTTTTGATAAGCCTCAAATTGAACTCTGTCTGCTCGCTTTTAAATTGTTTTGATATTCGAATCGGCTGATCTCTAAGCTGGAATTTCTTTATCAATACTTATTTGAATGGAACTTGAGCTATAAGATAATTATAATTTTCAAGTGCAATATAAAAGTGTCTTATGAATCTATGGCTGATACTGATAAGGAATTTGATAACATTTAAAGCCCTTTTTCAGTTTGTTCAAGTGAATTACCATTCTGAATTCCAAATGTCTTCTCTATACCTAATCCATATTTAATTTGAAATATTTTAGCATATTTTAACATTTATTTTCTTCTTCTTCTGTTGCAGGTGCATTGATCTTAGTGAACGAATCTAAATGAGTTAGTAACGTGTTTTTACCAGCATTGGGGGAATCTAACTATTTTTTTCATTTCATAAACCAACATGTGGTTTGGATTATCACTATTTCTACCTCAGAGCCGGTTTAACACGTGGAAATGGAATTTCTTGTAATGGGGAATTTGGTAACAGAGCTGTATATATTTTAAAAATCGTATTTATTTAAACAAGTACAATTATATTAATTTCAGTTTTTTTGCGACGCAAGAACAAAAAGAGAGAGAGAGAAAAGAGAAAAGAAACTGTAGTCTACAAAATTTATGCGTTGTCAGCGAATTTCGAGTTGGATGAAACTGTGAATGTGAGCTGCTCGAGGTAAACAAATTGTCTCGGATTTTTTGGAAAGCGAAGCTGGCGTGAAATACGAAACTGTGAAATATTAAGAAGTCGAACAATCAAGTCAGCGAAAACAAAACCGGCATATACTAATGGCATACGTGACAATAGAGCAAGTGTTCATGGCGGACTCTCTTTCTCTCTCTCTCGTCTCCCTCCATCAGGCATTGACTGCTTGCCTGCCGGTTTTGCTTTGAGAGAGAAAGAGAGAATGGCGGTCGGGGTGAAAGTGCGTGTAGTGTTAAAACTGATTGCAAATGCTGCTGGCCAAACATATTGCTTGGCAAAGAGCTAATAGCAATAGATTTATGTTGTGGTGTTTTATGAAATTCGTAAATTGCTGACATTGAAATGATAATTGCTATTTAACACTGATAACAGAATTGCCAAAGTAACGCATAATGAAAAATGAAATGTGGAAGAAGTGGAATTGGTATAATCAGCTGATAGACGACGCTCACGTAAACACGACACGTTGAAACGCACGACCATGATGGAATAACATAAGGTGGTCTCGTCGGCTGCAGAATCGTTCGGTTTTTGTCCATCAATTTTTCAGTGCGGTGCAATTTGGCACTCTCTATCCCTTTCCCTCGCATTGATATCACGATAGTTAATGGACTGCTTTTTGCCGACGAGACCACCTTATGTTATTCCATCATGCGCACGACATAGCCAAAAATATTCACACACACAGACGTGTATGTACATTTATATATATACATACACCCAAGAGTAGAATGCTTCGCGCTTTGCAATAATTAAATGTCAACCGACAAACGATTACATAAGGCAAACATAAAAAAATATAAAAAATAGCAAGCACTGCTGCCAATACTCGATTGATTACTGAGTGGGCAGTGGAACCAAGGAGAGCACAGCGTTGCCATGGAGATGCAAACCCTTTCTAAACATCTTGCTAATTTTCGCACCAATTGTATAATCTATTGTATCTTCAAATGGAAACACTTACCCCATCCAATTGGAGATGCATGTAATGGAGCAAATATGCTGACAGCGATTAGCAAAACAGCTAGAACAAGCTGTGGCGATGAACACAAATTCATTTTAATCCACTGTAACTCTGTTACACAACTAAATTTATTGCTAAAGGATTTATTTTTTTTTAGAATTGGCAATTGAAATTAGAGTCAGAGTCACGGCGGTGTTGTTCCTGTTGAGCGGGAAGCATGTGGTGCTATTCTTACGTGAACAAGCACGGAGTTTCGTTAAAATCTACCGACCCAAGGAACCGTACGGCCGAATCACTAATCAAGTACTAAACGTTGTCTACTTTTTTATAAGCGTTGTTGGTTTTTATTATATTCCCCACAGCTGCTCTCTTTTCGGTTACCTCGATTCATCGGAATATACACATGGCAACGTATCGCACCATGCTGCTTTTCAAATCAAGGGTTGGATTACCCAAGGGTGGAGTGAACCAATGCGAGATGCTCACAAAACTGAGCTTGCTACTGCTGGAAAATAATTTATTGTAGCAGATTTGAAGGCGAAGTGTATTTTTGATCATAAGATTAATATTATTAACATTCAGAATTTTGTATTGTAAAGTTTTAAGTTCTTTATTTTCTATTTTAAATATATTCTCACAATTTCTTTCACAACCTTCTTGGTCAGGGGTTTTTTTAAAAGTAAAGTATCGAAGCTCGTTGTATCGATATGATTATTCCACAATATCGATACAACTCGCTTATTCATATCGATACATGTGTTGCTTAATTCTATCGATTATCTTATTTTAATTTAAAATAAATAATATTACGATCTTTACATTCGGCCGACCTGACATATAATCGACCACGATTTACATACAAGCGAATAGTACTAAGTTTACACTAGAAACCCACGGCTTAAGCCGTGCGGGCTCTAAGACACTACAAAATGGTAATTGGGTCATTTGACAGTTATCTACATCCGTAATCTCGTAACGATCATTTTCAAACACACGACTGACTTTATATGGACCACGATATTTTGGCGCAAACTTTTTATTAATACCTGCGGTTGTATCCACATTACGAATTGCAACGTAATCACCTACTTTATATTTTAACGGAGCTCTATGATTTTGCCATGTATAACGATGTTTAATTGCGACTGAACTATATTTTCTCCTGCGGTCTGTCTCATAGATTCCAAATCTCGCTGCTCTATGCTATCTATCCTACACTCTAAATATTCCGCCAACTTATCAACAATAGGTCCTTTCTGATCAACACCAAACAATAACATACTAGGGGTTTTCTTTGTGCTACTATGGACGGCATTGTTTATTGCATATTCTACCCTATACATAAGCTTATGCAAATCCGACTGAAGCAATGGTTCCGATAATTTTCCCAGCATGGGTGTTAGTACTCGGTTCACTCGTTCCACCTGCCCATTAGCTTGTGGAGCACCTGTTGCAGCTTTAATATGCTCTATGTCTCGTTCTGTCAAAAAGCTACTAAACTCCAATGAAGTGAAACACGTCCCTCGGTCCGATATTATTCTTTTAGGGCGACTATAGAATTCAAAATACTTTGTCAATGCATCTCTAGCCTCACGAGTACTTGTACTATTCACAGGAAATAATTTAACAAATTTTGTAAATGCATCTTCTACAACTAATAAGTGCTTTCTTTTTGAATTAATGCTCGGTAACGGCCCTAGGTGATCGATATGAAGCGTATGAAACGGAACACAAGGTTTAGGAATGCTATGCAACGTCCTATTGTGAATAGTCTTAGGGACAGAATGCAATATACATGGCAAGCAATTTCTGATAAAGGGGATCCAATTTCTGAAGGGATCCAATAAGATTTTTTCAAACTATTAACACACTTTTCTGCTGCTAAATGTCCCAATTTTTCGTGAGCTAATCGGATTAACTGATCTTCCATATTAAGGGGAACATACAACCGTAAGTTATCCTTTTCATCTATTTTATACACAACACCATCTACTAATTCAAAACCTAGAACTTCAGCATTCTCCAACAAATCACGGGTTCTCACAATATCTGGATCTCTCATCTGTTCGGTTTGTAGCAATAAGTCAATATCCTCCTTTGTTACGCCCACTACGCCTACGATAGGAAAGGATTTCAATCACTGCGGACGGCAGTCCGCGCTAGTGACGAAAGCAGCACGAAGGGTGCGAAGGCGACTAGCATATATACACAGGAAGAATGGAAAATTTGCTATGACTGTCCGATCAGGTCGAGTTATATACCGATCGAAAGGTATTAACTTAACTTACAAATGTGCATACTAAGACTTTTAGAAACTCACCTGGTTCGCGAGATAAACAGGTGTTAGTGGGAGGGGAAAATTTTAAATTATTGGAGCAAATGGGGCCGTTGGAGCCTTTTCGATTTTAATTTTAACTTTTTACTATTCTAATCAAAAATACGCGTCGAATGACACCTTGATCATCAAAATCCGATCACTGGTTCAGAAGATAATTAATTTTGAAAGTTTTGGTGCCCCTTTCAAAACGAGATGAAAAGTCAGTCTATTTGTTTGTTTGTTTGTCTGTTTGTTTGGATCAAATCGTAAATTTAGCTTAAAAGTTTGAATGAGGACTTGCTCCCGATCAAAAATCTAGAAACGTTTGTTCTACGACTTTTTCGAAAAAAGCTAGTTTAGCGGGAAATCGCTAAAAACCGTTAAAATTAAAACCCCTATAGCATCCAAACGATATGAGCTACAGACGTGATCTATGTATCGTTGGAAAGGTATTTTGAAGGGCTTTTAGGCAAACCTTCAAACTTTTTTTCTAAAGTGCATAGGTAAAAATCAACAGGTGAAATAAGATATTTTGTCCCAGATTTTGGCGGTTTTTGAGAAAACGCTGCCTACGATTTTTTTTAATTTGCAATATGTTTGAGCTTGTAAAATTTCGCGTTTTTTGATATATCATTCATAAATTTATGTTGATTGGTTTGGAAGATATAACCTATTAATAGAATATATACGTTTTACTTTGAATTGAAATAGGACAGCAGCAGCAAAGTGTCATAGCAGCCAGAGTTTGAGAGTGCTACTAGCTTTTGCGCTTGGCATGTGTGTTTTAAGGGAACCAGTGTTGGCAGACAGTTTGTTTTAGCTTGTACAAAAAATAAACAAAGTTGATAGAATGAAATTTCAAAATTTCTGATATCTTTTTCAAAAATTTCTGATATCTTATAAAAAAACCTCTTTACGAGGTAAAAGTCTAGTGACGAAAACAGTTATATGCCCCAAAATTTCTGATATCCAATTTTGTGACGAATAATATTAAGTTTGACATAAAAATTATTTTAAAAAAAATTTTTGCATTCGGCACTGCGCAAAACATTGAGTTTTATTTGGTATGAAGAATTGAGACATTTTGGCGCAATGTGCCGAGTGCCAAAATTTTTTTTAAAATAATTTTTATGTCAAACTTAATATTATTCGTCACAAAATTGGATATCAGAAATTTTGGGGCATATAACTGTTTTCGTCACTAGACTTTTACCTCGTAAAGAGGTTTTTTTATAAGATAAGGATTCTTCTAAGAACTCGAACTTTTCACTATGCTTACCCTTTCCCCAGGCTTTTTTACTATCGTCTACGTACTCTTTACTAGGATCTTCTCTATCCTAATCTCTATGGATTTCAATTTTTACATCCCTACATTCATTCTTACTATAATTAACACTCTGATTGCCCATATGATCAACACTACGGTTCTCACTACGGTCATCGCTATGGTTGCACATGTGATCACCTCTAGGGATCTCACTATGGTTGCTCTATTATCATCTCTACGGTTCTCACTATGGTTGCTCCTATTATCGTCACTATGGTTGCTCCTATTATCGTCACTATGGTTATCACTACTCTCAATATCTACTAAATCTGATTGCCTACTTAATGCATCAACGTGAGACATATTACTCCCTGGTCTATGTTCGATACGGTAATCATAATTCTCTAATTCCAAAGACCAACGAGCAATTTTCGGATTAATAGCTTTTCGACTAAGAGTTTGCACCAAGGAGTTACAATCGGTGACGATCTTAAAGGCCCTATGCTCTAAATAAACTCTAAAACGGCGCAAAGCATAAATGATTGCAAGAGTCTCAAGCTCAAAGCTGTGATATCTAGACTCAGCAGCTGTTGTCTTGCCAGAATAAAATGCTACAGGATGCATTTTCTCATCGTCTTGACGTTGCAATAATATAGCACCAAAACCATGTGCACTTGCATCAGTGTGCAACTCGGTTTCCCTTTTGGGACTGAATATTGCCAATACTGGAGGATTTGCCAATGCCAACTTAAGAGTATTAAACGCCTCTGCTTGCTCTTTGTTAAGAGGAGAAGGACCACCGTTCTTTAACAATTGCGTCAACGGTTTTGCTATGCTGGCAAACGAAAAAACAAAACGACGGAAGTACGAGAAAAATCCCAAACATGAATGCAAACTCTTAAGGTTATGTGGGATTGGATACTGTCTTAAGACCTCTAAATGGGAATCATTCGGTGATATGCCATGCTTATTGACCCTATAACCCAAGAACTCGCATTCTCTCTCTAGGAATTTGCACTTCTTAAGATTGATTTCTAAATTATACTCGCTAATTCTGTCCATCAATTTTCCCAAAATAACAAAGTGTTCGCTTACAGTTTTTGTTGCCACGACGATATCATCCATATATGCAACAATTTTCTTAGCTCTTATAAGATCCTTAAATACATAAAAAATAAATCTCTGGAAAATAGCTGGTCCGTTCCTAAGGCCAAATGGCATCCGTAGGTACTCGAACTGACCATGAGGGGTCACAAAGGATGTGTATTGTATGGATTTTTCTTCTACAGCTATTTGGTGAAAACCCTGTTTGAGATCAATAACTGAAAAACACTGCTTATCCTCTAAATACTCTAAACAATCCTCTATAAGGGGTAATGGAAAATTGTCACGAACAGTAAGTTTATTAAGGCCTCTATAATCAACGCACATACGAATTTCTCCAGACTTCTATTTACCAATACAATGGGAGATGCATATGGAGATTCGCTAGGTCGTATTATCTTTCTTTCCAATAAGTCCTCAATAATTTCCGCCACTTTCTCTCTTTCATAATAAGATAGACGTCTGGGTGTACAATGAAATCTTATAAAAAAAACCTCTTTACGAGGTAAAAGTCTAGTGACGAAAACAGTTATATGCCCCAAAATTTCTGATATCCAATTTTGTGACGAATAATATTAAGTTTGACATAAAAATTATTTTAAAAAAAATTTTGGCACTCGGCACATTGCGCCAAAATGTCTCAATTCTTCATACCAAATAAAACTCAATGTTTTGCGCAGTGCCGAATGCAAAAATTTTTTTTAAAATAATTTTTATGTCAAACTTAATATTATTCGTCACAAAATTGGATATCAGAAATTTTGGGGCATATAACTGTTTTCGTCACTAGACTTTTACCTCGTAAAGAGGTTTTTTTTATAAGATATCAGAAATTTTTGAATAAGATATCAGAAATTTTGAAATTTCATTCTATCAACTTTGTTTATTTTTTGTACAAGCTAAAACAAACAGTCTGCCAACACTGGTTCCCTTAAAACACACATGCCAAGCGCAAAAGCTAGTAGCACTCTCAAACTCTGGCTGCTATGACACTTTGCTGCCGCTGTATGCATGCTACTGCATATGTACATGCAGAAGTGTAAAGGTAAAAGGTATATTCAGTTAACAGGTAATATCTTGCCCAAACGAAATTTGACGGCTATGTGTTATAGTCAAAAACGCGAAATTGAATTGCTACAACAAATAACATACAGTCGAACTTCCCTAACTCGAATCACCATTATCCAAAGAAAAGGTTCGAGTTAGGGAAATATTCGAGTTATAGAGTTCTTTTTCCTAAGATTATTAATTTTACTGCCACTCATTTAATTCGAGTTACAGAGAAATTCGAGTTAGATAAGTTCGAGTTAGGAAAGCTCAACTGTATTTAAAACTTATTTGAAACGTAGATTTTTCTTAAATCGCCGAAATGTGGGGAAAAAAACCTTATTTCACCTGAAGCTTTTTACCTGTGTTTTATGCAAAAAAGTTTACAGCTAGGCTTAAAGCCCTTCAAAATACATTTCCAACGATATATAGATCACATCTGTAGCTTCTATTGTTTGGATGCTGTGGCTTTTGGCGATTTACATGTACATTAACATACTGCATATGTACATGCAGTAGTGTAAGGGTAAAAAGTATATTCAGTTAATAAGTAATATCTTCCAAACCCATCGGTAAAATTTTGTGTCATATATCAAAAAACGGGAAATTTAACACACTACAACATATTGAAAGCTAAAAAAAATCGTTAGCGTCGTTTTCTCAAAAACCGTTAAAATCTGGGACAAAATATCTTATTTGACCTATTGATTTTTACCTATGCACTTTAGAACAAAGTTTGAAGGTTTGCCTAAAAGCCCTTCAAAATACCTTTCCAATGATACATAGATCACGTCTGTAGCTCGTTTGGATGCTATAGGGGTTTTAATTTTAACGGTTTTTAGCGATTTCCCGCTAAACTAGCTTTTTTTCGAAAAAGTCGTAGAACAAACGTTTCAAATTAATTGCATTTAAACATTAAAAAAAAAAAAAAAAGTTTTGTCCGTGCCAGGATTTGAACCCGAAACCCGAGCTGAGAATTCATGAAAAAATCGGACGCTCTACACTTTGCGCCACTGGCGATCATTAAGAACGACTGTCTAATTATAGATTTCATTGTTACTGGACTGTTAGTCAAATGTAATTGCTGCTGCTGTCCTATTTCAATTCAAAGTAAAACGTATATATTCAGTTAATAGGTTATATCTTCCAAACCAATCAACATAAATTTATGAATGATATATCAAAAAACGCGAAATTTTACAAGCTCAAACATATTGCAAATTAAAAAAAATCGTAGGCAGCGTTTTCTCAAAAACCGCCAAAATCTGGGACAAAATATCTTATTTCACCTGTTGATTTTTACCTATGCACTTTAGAAAAAAAGTTTGAAGGTTTGCCTAAAAGCCCTTCAAAACACCTTTCCAACGATACATAGATCACGTCTGTAGCTCATATCGTTTGGATGCTAAAGGGGTTTTAATTTTAACGGTTTTTAGCGACTTCCCGCTAAACTAGCTTTTTTTCGAAAAAGTCGTAGAACAAACGTTTCTAGATTTTTGATCGGGAACAAGTCCTCATTCAAACTTTTAAGCTAAATTTACGATTTGATCCAAACAAACAGACAAACAGACAAACAGACAAACAAACAAACAGACTGACTTTTCATCTCGTTTTGAAAGGTGCACCAAAAATTTCAAAATTAATTATCTTCTGAACCAGTGATCGGATTTTGATGATCAAGGTGTCATTCGACGCGTATTTTTGATTAGAATAGTAAAAAATTAAAATAAAAATCAAAAAGGCTCCAACGGCTCCATGAGCTCCAATAATTTAAATTTTTCCCCTCCCACTTACACCTGTTTATCTCACGAACCAGGTGAGTTTCTAAAAGTCTTAGTATGCACATTTGTAAGTTAAGTTAATACCTTGCGATCGGTATATAACTCGACCTGATCGGACAGTCATAGCAAATTTTCCATTCTTCCTGTGTATATATGCTAGTCGCCTTCGCACCCTTCGTGCTGCTTTCGTCACTAGCGCGGACTGCCGTCCGCAGTGATGGTGTTGTATCCGTTAATCTTATGTTCATCTGCTGTTTCGGGACCGTAACATTATTACACTTGTTGACCAAATACCTAGAACTTATTAGTGCAGTACATTCTTCAGTTGCCTGCCTACCAAAACCTGACCCTACGCTAATTTCATCGTGAGCTTCAATATCAATATTGGCGCAAAAGTCCTTAAATTCGTCAGAATTACAGTATGTTTCAATATCATCGCTACTTACTGTTTGCATTACATTTGTATCTAAATTTATATGATTTTTACTTATATTTATCTTGTCTGTAATATTGGTGAACAAAGATTCAGGGTTATCATTCGTGCTTTTTATTTCATTTTTATAAACTAATTTAATATTCATTTTTCGCAAAGCATCACGGCCCAGTAATACTAAGCTGGGTAATGTTTTGGGTTTTACAACATAAAACAAAATCAAATACGTCTTCGTGACAAAATAATATGGCCTACAATTTGGCCCTTAATAGGGATAAAATTCCCACCTAATCAATAATATTTTTCATAACATGGCCTTAAAACTACATTTCTGGGAACTAATGATATATCAAGAAAACTTACTGGACTACCGGTATCAACTAAAGCATAAATATTATATCTTTGCTCACCAGGCGATACTCATAAATCAATGAACGGTGTTACAGGAATTGTCGTACACCCATCCAACTTTTCTCCAGACATAGGTTCCTCTTGCGGAAGCAATGCGCACCCATTAGCGCTCTGCTTTGGACATTGACGGTACTGATGATCCGTGCCCCAACACTTGAAGCAAGCTCCTTGAGGTCTTTTGGGCTGCTTACAGTCAGACATACGATGCCCAAACTTACGACAGTTAAAACACCTTATTTCTCCAGTTTGCTGACCCTCTGATGTGTTCGGACTAACGTATGCGGAATGAAATACGAACAACTGGTGTAATACAAATAAAAAATTTATTTCAAGTCCGGCCAACTTAAATTTTTCATAAGTTTTTTATTAGACTATAAGCTATTTTTACATAAATATTCGTGACCATATCGTTCAGCCTTCCTTTTATTTTCGGGACACTTGCGCATAGCCTCCTGAATTTCCTTTGTATTCATTTTAGCAAGCACTCTTTTGATTTTTAATATCAAACAGTCGATGTTTTTTGGCTTATATTCCTTACTCTACACATTTCTTTTCAGATTTGACCAAAACTTTTTCATTTACTTTAACTGAGGCACATTTGGAGAGTTTTGCAAATTTGGCAGGAAATCAGTGCTCAAGTGGTCCAGAGCCTTCAGAGTTGTTTTGGCATAATGAGCGGACTGTAAGTCGTACAAAACACTGTATTATAATTCGCATGATACTTATCAATAAATTTTTTAAGCGCAGGATCACAATTGACCTTGTAACTTTGCGCATTCACAGCCAATCCCGCCTTAAATAAGATCGGATCGCTTATTCCACGCTCACTTAGGACCAGCCACAAAAAAACCTTTGTTTTTGTTATTTGAGTGACATTTTCAGGTGGACAAGGTATTAGAAAGCCTAAAGTAATATTTCAGAGTCCCCTCATGGCCCTCCATGCGAAATATGTCTCATTGTCCATCATGCAAACATTTCAACACCTTGCAGAAAACAAATTTCTAGAAAGCGCACGCAGCCGAAGTTTAATTGTCTCTCTCTGAAGTTCTGTGACTTTAGGAACTGTTTTTTTTTTAACATATCATCACTCCCATGTCTTTTAAATACTTTTCCACAGTTTTGTCCATCACATTGTATTTTTTGGCAAACGCACAACTCGATTTATCTGTGCGAACCACAATTTCAGCCCATTATATTGCTCTAACTTAACACTATTATTATTAATGTGGGGGGAGCCTGCATCGCGACCCTTTTGGATCTATTGTGCCCCCTTCTGAGCTTATAGCTCATCCATCAACCCGATCTCTCGCACGAAGTCGAGGATTTTGGTCGGATTGAGGTATACAATGTCGCCAATAGGTATGACATATTTCCCTAGAAGACTACATCTGCGTCTGGATAGAGCAGTGCATTCTGCTAGTATATGCGTTGAGGATTCCTCCTCACAGTTGCAGAACCGGCAGGTTCCGCTCCTTACAATGCCCAATTTGGATAGGTGACTTCTCAGTCTACAGTGCCCTGTCAGCAGACCGGTGAGTATTCTGAGTCTGTTCTTTCCTAGTGAAATTGCCTGCTTGAACCGCTTAGGGTTGTAGCTGCCTAGGAGGTGTTTAGCTTGTCTGAGACCTGTGGTCTCAGTCCAATGCGACTGCTGAAGTCGTCTCTCTTCCTTGCGTAAGTACTCCCGAATTGTGTGACTTCCAATTCCACAAAACGGTTCAGGACCTATTAGGGGTCTGCTAGCCCCCATTCTGGCTAGTTTGTCAGCCATTTCATTCCCTGCTATATCCATGTGACCTGGGATCCATCTTAGGGTTAGCCTATTATGCAATCCCAGTTGGTTTAGCTTCCTTCGTACCTCGTACACTACTTTAGACGTTACTTTCGCCTTATCGAGTGCATGAAGGGCTGCTTGGCTATCGGATAGAATGGCAATATCCCTATTCCGATAGTTCCTATTGAGATTGAAATCAGCGCACCTCCCTATTGCACATACTTCAGCTTGGAAGATACTGGTATATGTTCCTAGGGATTCATGGTATGATATCCGAGGGCCCACGACTCCAAGTCCTGTGCCTTGGTCTGTAAGAGATCCATCGGTGTACCATTTTATGGTGTGCTGTCTCATAGGATGGACCTCATTAAGTGTTGTCCATTCTTTCTTGCTACTCAGGTACACTTCGAAATTCTGCTCGAACGTAAGTACGGCTGTCATCTCGTCCCTTGGTTGCGTAAGCAAGGGGAGATCACCTGATAGCAGTTCCGCGTCTCTTATGCTAAGGATGTGACTACTTCCAACTCCATCCCGTGCCATCCTTAGAAGAGTCGCTCTTTGGTGTAGTCTGATGACCACATGGAGTGGCGTGAGCTCCATTAGAACTTCAATGGCTGCTGTCGGACAGGTGCTCATAGCCCCTGTCATACATACGCAGGCCATTCGTTGCAGTCTTTGCAACTGTTTCTTGACGGTGATGAGTTGTGCTCTATCACCCCAGGCTATTGCTCCATAAGTGAGCATTGGCCTGACTACCATTAGGTATAGCCATCTGATTATCTTCGGTGATGTGCCCCATGATTTCCCGGCTATACTGCGACATGTGTAAAGTGCTCTAGAGCACTTTGATATCGCGTTCTTTACATGGGAGCCGAAGTTTAATCTGCTGTCAAAAGTGACTCCTAGGTACTTGACCTCCTTGCTTGTTTCTATTATGCTGTTCGACAGCCTTATTTGCCTCATCCTCTGCAACTTGTACCTTTTAGTGAAGGGAACGATGACTGTCTTGGCGGGGTTGAGGTTGAGGCCCACCTCTCCACACCAGTCGCTCGTTATCCGTAGTCCTAATTGTACAATGTCACAGAGTGCTTCTTCGAATTTGCCTCGTGCTATGATCACAATGTCATCAGCGTAGCCCTGACATTGAATTCCATAGCCGGCAAGTTTCTGGAGTAGTTCATCTACTAGTAGACTCCAAAGTAAAGGAGACAAAACACCCCCTTGAGGACAACCTTTTGTGGTTGTGACAGTAACAGTGTTATCTTGAACTGTTGCCGTGGCTTGTCTAGACGCCAGCAGTGAGGAAATCCATCTGCTGGTGGTTACGTCTAGGCCCCTCCTGGTCAGGGCAGCCTGGACAGCACCGTGAGATGTGTTGTCGAAGGCACCCTCTATGTCCAGGAAGGCGCATATGGCCACCTCCTTATTATCAACCACTGTGCTTAGGGTGCGGTGTAGCTGATATAGTGCCGTATCCGTGGAACGACCTACTCTGTATGCATGCTGCGTTGGTTGCAGCGGAGTTTGCATCAGAAGAGTACTTCTTATCTTGTAGTCCACCAGCTTCTCCATCGTTTTCAGTAAAAACGATGTTAAACTGATGGGTCTGAAGGACTTGGGGCTGGTGATATCTTTCTTCCCTGCCTTGGGGATGAAGACCACCCTAGCTCTACGCCATGCTCTTGGTATATATCCAAGTGCAAGGCTACTAATCATAATCCTTCTAAGAATGGGGAGGAGTATGCCCTGCCCTTGCTGTAGAAAGGATGGTGATATCATGTCAAGGCCTGGCGATTTATAGGGCTGGAATGTACCAATTGCCCATTGTAACCGTCCTGTTGTGACTGTCGACTTGGCGATTTTCCAGTCGGCAGACACTGGCCTAGACATGTTTCTTGTATCGACTGTATCTTCTTGTACCGGGGTACTTCCCGGGAAGTGTGTCTCAAACAAGAGCTCTAGTCTCGCTGCACTGCTGTTAGTGAAGGTGTCATCCCTTCGTTTCAGAGCTAAATTTGCCTCAGGCGTACGTTTTGAAAGTGCCCTGTGGAAACGGGCACCTTCGGTTGTACTCTCTATACTTTCGCAGAACTCGCGATAATTCTTCCGTTTGGCCTTTCTTATCTCCCTATTATAGGAGGTCAGGCTTTCACGGTAGGAGTCCCAAGTCCCGTCTCTTTTTGCCCCATTGAAGAGGCGACGGGTGGTGATTCGTAGCCTCTCAAGGCTATCGTTCCACCAAGGGGCGTCCGTTTCTATGCGCTTCCTTCCAAAAGGACAGCTTTCCTCGAATGCATTTGTTATGCTGCTGTTTATATTGCCTACAACTCTTTCTAATTCCAATTGTGTGCGGGGTATACCCGTCTCTTCATTGGATAGATTGAGTTGTAGGGTCGTTTTAAACTTTTCCCAGTTTGTTTTCCTGGGGTTACGGGCTGGTGCGCTACTGTCTGTATTGACCCGCAGCTCAAAGAGGATGATTCTATGGTCAGACATAGATTCCTCCATTGAGACATGCCAGTTACTTAGGTGTGGCTTAAGGCACCTACTTATCAGGGTGATGTCTAATACTTCTTCCCTGATTCTAGTTACGAATGTCGGTATGGCACCGACATTTCCAATTTCTAAATTATATCTAAATATAAAGTCAAGAAGGTACTCACCTCTTGTGTTAGTGTCTGTGCTTCCCCAGGCCTCATGGTGTGCGTTGGCATCACACCCGATGATCAGGGGGAGCTTCTCCCTGGCGCAGTGTTCTGCCAGTCCCACGATTTCCTGCGGCGGACAGGCTTCATCGCCGGCGAAATACGCCGAGGCCACCACTGTGGTACGTGTGCCACCAGCGGTCTGCACTGCTATTGGCACGCAGTCCCTGCTTAGGAATTCTGAAAGGATGGTATAATTAATACATTTCCTCACCATTATACATGTTCTAGGTACCGGGTCTCTTTGGTCCCAGATTACCTTTGCGTCCGCTGTGTACAGGCCTTTGATGCCATTGTTTACCCATGGCTCCTGTACTAGAGCTAGCCCAAGGTGTTGGGTGGTGAACATCCTGGCTAGGACGGCAGAGGCCGCCTTCGCACGGTGGATGTTCACCTGGGCTAGCTTAGTGCTGATGACTTGCGTCATCGCACTACAACAGCGGCTCCATATCACATGACGAGGGGGGCCGGGAGTTCCCCTCGTCATCGCGTGGCGTCAGAGTGACGTCCGCTCCTTCCAGTTCGTCTTGCAACTCCTGGGACGACATGGCCGACTGCTGGTCCATCTCCTCAACTGTGGCGGGATCCAGTGTAAGATCCGCCAGATCTTCGTCCTCGGCGAGATCCTCCAACATGTTGGAAGGACCTGCCGTGCAGACGCTGGATCCGCTCGCAGCCGGGGACGGCTCCGAATTCGGTCCCGCTGGAGGGAGGTCCTCGCTCGCGGGTGCGGTCTTTTCCGCCGTCTTTTTCAGTCCGCTAACGGGGATTTTCCCGAAGCGGAAGAAAAGCTGGTGACCTCTGGTCACTATGTCTTCCTTGGCCATCTCGTCGATGCCAAGTACCAGCAGGGCTCCTCCTCCTTCCTCTCTTCTTGAGATGACTCTCCATGCGTCAGTCTCGACCTTGTTCTGGTTACTCAGCATAACCAGCAAGTCGTCGGTTTCCCTGTCCGCACTTCTCGGCAGGTAGAGCGTGATGGTGTGGGGTGACGGAATGTCATCCCCCATCCTGCAATCAAGGGGTACGCCCTTCCATGAGTGTAGCTTTGTTGCTACCGTCGCCAGCCAGTCTGCAGAGTTCTGGTCCGTGCACTCAATGACCAGATGTCCTACTCGGAAGTGAATTCCAAGAAAGGAAACTGCAGTGTCCCATCCTGTCAGTATGACCTGATCCAGGATGGCCTCCTCAAGCGCGGAAAGGTCCCCGCGACTGAGAATTACCTGGGGATACTCCGCAGGCAACACGGCCACCTTCACCTTACTCGCGACAGCCGCGTAGGATGCGCGAGGCTCAGTGGGCGCCGAGGAGGTGGACTTCCTGGCTGTTGGTCCAGCTGCTGCTGCTGACGTGCTGGGGCGCTCATCCAGAGCTACCTGCCGTCCTGATTCTGGAGCTTTGTGCTGTGCTCCTACAGGTGTCCCTGCCTTTGGTCCTAGAGCAGTTGGCTCCGCCGCGCGCACCCTTTTAGGGGTGTCGGTTGGCGGTGTTAGCGCACTACTCGACCTTTTCGCAGGTGCTCTGTCTTCGGGTGTCGGCGGTCTTTGCTCTTTGGCCTTGGCCAACGCATCCTCCTGCGACAACCCCTGCTGGAGATACCGGATGTACCATTTGACCCGAGATCCACAGAGTTTACGCCTGTGGGGATCATCTAGTCCACCCGGCTCTCCCAAACCTGGCAGAAGATCTTTCTTCTTTGACAGCAGGGGTCGCTGTCCCTGCCGTCCGTCAGCGGTTAGCGCTGGTCGCAGCGGTCGAGATTTTCCTACCGTGCTACTTTCAGCGGCTAGCGCAGGACGCATCGGTCGGGCAGGTCCTACCGTGGTCCTATGCGCTTGTTGCCGCGATTTCTGTAGACTAGGTCGTCTCTGCTGTGCCGGCGGCACTCTCCTATTTGAGCCCGGAGCTTGGCTACGTGGAGGATGGTCTACCACGTTGGAGGGCCGCTCCCTATCAAGGTTGCGGTCCTCAAAGTGTCTGGCAACACTTTCCGCAGGGAGATCCTGCGGGGTTTTGAGGTTTATCTTCTTTCTTTTTTCCATTAATGGTCCCACGAGTAGCGCGACAAGGATGAGGTCCATCCGAGCAGAGGTCCGCATGCCCGGATAAGGCTGATTAGAACAGGCGGTCGCCACTTGCCTGAGCCCACCGTTAGCGACTGAGCTAGTTTTTGACCCGGGCCCCCAGCCAGGCTGACTCTCAGCACGGTACGAGTAACACTCTTAGTCCGGCCCGGGGTGAGATAAGGGGAGAGGATGAGGTAGGTACTTGTGAGGGAGTTTGAGGGTGTGTGAGGCTATGCTTTAAAGGCGGCAACACAAACGCCTTGTCAGTACGATGATCGGTATCGTACCCGCTGTTTGTCCGGGACTGCTTATTACGGGGTAGACCCGCTATTCGCAGCTAACCACCCCGAGGGGTGGCCATTCGCTATCCGCAACCCGCGACCCGCCTGGTGGCCTCAGCTGAGCCCCCTCCGAACCATCTCACAAGTTCATCGGAACAGGTAACTTAACACTGCTGTAATGGACATTTTCTTCTGGATCCAGGGGATCTAGCCATTTTTTTTTCATTCTAAACATCCGAAACTACTTAATAAATAAAAGTTTTCTTGAAGCCCATAGCAGAAAAGTAATGAAAAATTTAATTTTACGGCTAAGACTGGTTATTTGCGCAATATGTGCAAATCAATTTTCGACGCTCTGCTTTACTCCGAGACATTACCGCGACTGTGCATTATCTAGAAAGCTAGTTTCTGATGATATGCATGCTAAAATAGTACCATTCATTATAGTGTGTTTTGTTTTGCGCTGTCGATTATTGGAACTTATTGAGAACATGTTCAATTTTGTTCGTATTTCATTCCGCATACGTTAGTCTTCTCGTTTTCTGCAGCACGATTCCCAACAGCTCCGGGCACTTGTCGAAACTGATCATATATGAGAAGCTTCTCACGCAGCTCGTCCAGCGAAGTACAATACATCATAGATGCAGCGGCGCCTGTCTTGTCTCGCAGTCCCTGGACAATAAACTGGATAACATCGTTCACAGCTACCTCAGCCTGCATAGCTATGCTGCACATCGCCACAAAATACTGCAACGCGCTCTCTCCTTTTTGAATTTTGCGTGCTTCTAGCTGCTTTCCGATATCCCACGCTGTCACCTTATGTCTAAAGGTGTGGATTAACTCCTGCTTCATGTCCTTCCAGTTTAATATACCGGTATTGCGCATGTACAACTGGGCAGATCCGGATAGGAGACGTTTAGCGTACACAAAGCGCTTTATGGGACTCATTTTGTAAACATCCATAATATCCTCAAAATCACGTGTCCAAAGCAAAACGGGGTAGTTATCATCGCCGGAGAAAGAGCGCACTAAAGCTTCAACATCTTTGACGCTTAAGGCATCTTTGGACCCTGTATCAGAGGACATATCCATTTTTTCCAATTCCGTTTGCAGTTCAGCAATCCGTTTACGAGTAGCCAGAAGATTTTCCAATTGTTCCAAACGTTGCGCTTCAGCTTCATAACTTTTACTCAATTCGCAGAATTCTTCCTCTTTCGCTTTATTCGGCAGAATTTCATCACATTTTGGTCGATCGGCCATTTTGTATTGTTCATGAATTTCATCAGAGACCGTCGCCAAATTGTCGGCGTCGCTTGCGACAAGGTCTGAATGTGGTAGCAAGGGCAAACTTATTAATGGTTCATTTGGATCATTTGCATCGATCAAATTCACGTTTGCCATATTCACAGCTTTATTTACTGCTGCTCGAAGTTGTTGAATCGACGCGTCTTCACTGATGCGCCCGCCACAACTTTTTAATACAGTATGTAGTTCTGATTTAGTTTTACAAACGATTTCACTGTATTGCATCGCTCAAGCGGTCTCGAGAAGGATTGGGGCATACCCCACACCTGATTTGTAAAGTTTTAAGTTCTTTATTTTATATTTTAAATATATTCTCACAATTTCTTTCACAACCTTCTTGGTCAGGGGTTTTTTTAAAAGTAAAGTATCGAAGCTCGTTGTATCGATTTGATTATTTCACAATATCGATACAACTCGCTTATTCATATCGATACATTTGTTGCTTAATTCTATCGATTATCTTATTTTAATTTTAAATAAATATTACGATCTTTACAGTATATTACATTTATAAAAATAAAAAACTTAAAAGCACATTTGCTTGGTACATTTATAAAAAATGATTCATTTTGGCTTCTTGCTCATCTTTGCGTTTCTTTCATTTCAAAAGTTTTCATTATCGTAGGCATGCTTTGCTCCTTTTCCTGGTTGTGTATTTAAAGAAACAAGACAAAGACTGAATTAACGGTATTGCATTAAATATTTCATTTATTTAAATTGCGCGCCATAAAACGAAAACCAGGGATGTACGTCTCAAACGTCAAAATGCAGCCCTGTGCAGATATCTAAAGTAATTTGATCCTATCGTGTGTGTGCTACATGACAGTGCTGGTTAACAGGTGAAAGAGTGAAATCATATTGCACCTCCAACAATCGTTTCATTTAAAAAGTAATTAAACGTTTTACGCAATGTACAAACATGCGTTGAAAGGAGGTATTCGAACAGCAAAGCAGGCCTGGAAATTTAGAAACGGTGATTACACACATAGTCATTCATACAACAATTCGAATAGCAATCATTTTGGCTGCATAACAAACACACACGTCTCTAGTGCGCCAATCAGCTGTTGTGGCCCATTTCCAAAACGTACCACGCGCAAGTGGGTCGCAATAAAAGCGTGTTGTTTTTCGCCAGCAGAAGCCGCCACCAGTTTGCCCGCAGCATTCTTCCTTCGATTTCTGCTATAAATTAACAAAAATAAGTCTTTTAAATTCATAAATTGTCGTATTTGCAGAAATTGGCAAGCTTAATTTGGATTTAGCTAAAGCGAATTCCGATTTTGAGCAGCATTTGTGTGAAGGTGAGAGAGCAACTGCAACCCGCAAATTTTCCCACATCCCCCTTGCCAACACACATGTAGCCAATCGAATAATAACAAATAAACCGATTGTAATCGCCTTTAACGTGCATTATTAATTAATCCTTTTGTGCTAGCTTCTATCCACTTTTAGTTTCAGTAACAACAACAATCCAAAGCTGTTCTCGTTTCCCTGCAACCAGCAAGCTACAACAAAAACAACAACAACAGTTACTAAACAAACCCAACGTCAGTTGTTGTTACTCGTGTTATCGTAGCAACCAATACCAACACCAATACCGATTATCATCTTCAGAGTTTAAACTGGCTCTCAAGAGCTTTCAGTATTGTGCTTGTGCTTTTACTAACGCCCCGTTGTTGCGACTTCGTCTCCGCCGTCTTGATAAGAGTTTTGCGTATCTACGTGCAGAGTCGTGCCACCTCAATACTCTCGTATCATCGAAGCAGTTCGTCAAAGTGCAAAAACAGTTTTATCGCGACTATTCGAACGTATCGTTGGGCGTTCCATTGAAAAACAGCGACGCGCCACTTTTGGGCGATCTTTGCAGCCGTTACCGTGCCATATTAGCACATACCTCGGCAGACGTCGGAACAGGATCAGGATCTGGAACTGGAACTGAATCAAAATCTAGCAATTGCAAATTAATTCACAGCTGTTGTACACATCGCCATCCGGAGAAGGGACAAAAGGGACGCAATATGGAAAAAGCTGAAGCCGAATTTAACCGCTTGCCGACCAATGTAGTTCCAACTCATTATGAACTTGTGCTGCAGCCAGATCTGATAGCTTTCAGTTTTACGGGAAAGACAATCGTGCAAATCAAAGTAAGTACCGTTCGTTTGTTTTCGTTCATTTTTGTAGTCTCCGAGAGTCTCGGTAGCTTTCGCTTTCACTTCAACAACAAATCATAAATATGTATGTAGTGTTTGTTTATGTGTGTGTGTTTGTGAATTCATTTCTGACGTGTGCAAAAAAAACTCGGACCCTCTCTTTTACACTCGCACACATCTACATATGTATGCACATATGTGTCATTTTCTCTTTATGCTGCAATTTCCATTCAAGCAACGTTTACACATTCGACATCACGACTAGGAAATGTTTCTTTGTTGTGGCACTTACCGCTGGACACCAGCAATGACTGGCACTTATCGTAAATTTATTTAAAAGTGCGCCATGCCACGACGCGACATGTATAACACCTACACCACCCCCACTGCCATAACCTCCCTTCACTGACGTATGTTGTCGTTGCCGACGCCTCTGCTGATCTCATAACGGTTTATGTATGTATACATTGTGTTTATGTTCAGAAGACGCATGAGTAACGGGTTTTTTCTTTGGTTGTTTTTTATGCTGTTCAACTTTTTGACCGCTCATCAAAATCCACTATCAAAATTAATACGTATTGAATCAAATAAAAATACAAACATTGTTGACCAAAACTGGTTTGCTGGCTAGCGGCTTAAAGCCGGAAACCTGCTTCCCAAAATATTCGCATACAGTGAATATGAGCTAGAAAGAACAGTGCTACACAAAATTATTAAATTTGTATTAAATATATATAATATTAACAAGTCTAATTATTAATATATATATTTTTTTTAATGAATTAACAACTATAATTAATTAAAATCTTTATATCCAGTTAAAATTTGAAATAAAAATAGCTTTTCCGATTTTTAATAAACGAAAGCTAAAAATGATTTAAAAATCTGCGAGTATTTAATCTGGTAAATAAAAAAAAAAGAAATAAATAAAAGTTATTTAATAATGAAATTCATTCTAAGGTGTGTGCACTGTACTTTTGCCACGACCTTGAAATAACTGTTCATAACGAAACTTTTTTATCTTTATAATCGCTTTACTCGCTCTTTCGCTTTGTTTATGGATCTTTGTGGTAGTCTAACGGATAATGACAGTATTCTGACGTACGAACGATCATTGACTTAATGCACACACATAGACACGAACACACACACACTTATGTATAATGTATATGTATCTCTGTAGTTCTTTGAAGAGTCTTTCTAATTGTCTGTAATTATTATCATTGCAGGTCATAGAGCCAACATCTCGCATCACTTTAAATGCCTTGGACATTACCATTGATAGTGCCGAGTTTCACTACGAGTGCGAGAAGTTGAAGTCGGAATGCATCAACTATTCCAAGGAGAATGAGACGGCCACACTGCAATTTGCCGAGGAGATACCCGCTGGCACTTCCGGCACACTCCATATGACCTTTACCGGCGAGCTCAACGATAAGATGAAGGGCTTCTATCGCAGCAAATACTTTAGTGCCTCCGGCGATGAACGTTACGCCGGTGTCACCCAATTTGAGGCCACGGATGCCCGTCGCTGTTTTCCCTGCTGGGATGAGCCGGCTATTAAGGCCACCTTTGATATCACTCTAGTGGTGCCCAAGGATCGTGTCGCGCTCTCCAATATGCCAGTGCTGAAGGAGGACGATTTGCCCGGTGAAATGCGTCGCGTGCGCTTCGATCGTACGCCCATCATGTCCACCTACCTGGTGGCCGTCGTTGTCGGTGAATACGATTTTGTGGAGGCCAAGTCGGCGGATGGCGTCATTGTACGCGTCTTTACGCCCGTGGGTAAAAAGGAACAGGGTCAGTTCGCCCTCGAGGTGGCCACCAAGGTGCTGCCCTATTACAAGAGCTATTTCAACATTGCCTATCCACTGCCCAAGATGGATCTCATTGCCATTTCGGATTTCTCGGCCGGCGCCATGGAGAACTGGGGTCTGGTCACCTACCGCGAGACGTTCGTCCTAGTGGATCCCAAGAACACGTCCCTGATGCGCAAGCAATCGATTGCTCTTACTGTTGGCCATGAGATTGCTCATCAATGGTTCGGTAAGCTCCAGATTCGTCATTATCTGAAAATGAAACTAATTGTAGCAATTTTTAGGTAACCTGGTTACCATGGAGTGGTGGACTCATCTGTGGCTCAACGAAGGCTACGCCTCCTTTGTGGAATTCTTGTGCGTGCATCATCTGTTCCCGGAGTACGATATCTGGACACAGTTTGTCACAGACATGTATACGCGTGCTCTGGAACTGGATTCATTGAAGAACTCGCATCCCATTGAGGTGCCTGTAGGCCATCCCTCGGAGATTGACGAGATCTTCGATGAGATCAGCTATAACAAGGGCGCCTCGGTAATCCGCATGCTACACGATTATATTGGCGAGGATGATTTCCGCAAGGGAATGCATCTTTATCTGACACGGCATCAGTACAGCAATACCTGCACTGAGGATCTGTGGGCGGCACTGCAGGAGGCGAGCTCAAAGAATGTGGGCGCTGTCATGTCCAGCTGGACAAAGTACAAGGGTTTCCCCGTTGTCAGCGTGGAGTCCGAGCAGAAGAACGAGACGCAGCGTGTGCTTCGGCTAGCCCAGAGCAAGTTTACCGCCGATGGATCGAAGGCGGATGAAGATTGCCTCTGGGTGATCCCCATTTCGGTGTCCACGTCGCGCAATCCCAATCAAATCGCCAAAACCTTCCTGCTCGACAAGGCCTCCATGGAAGTGGTGCTGGACGATGTCAGCGCCGACGACTGGATCAAAATCAATCCCGGCACTGTCGGTTATTACCGCACACGTTACTCCACTGAAATGCTGCATCAGTTGTTGCCCGCCGTTGAGAACATGGCGTTGCCACCGCTGGATCGTCTTGGTTTGATTGATGACATGTTTGCCATGGTGCAGACTGGTCAGGCTAACACCGTTGAGGTGCTCCAGCTGGTTGGCTCCTATCGCAATGAGACCAACTACACCGTTTGGACAGCCATCACCAATTCGCTTGCCAATCTCCACGTATTGATCTCCCACACAGACCTCATGAATGACTTTAATAGCTTTGGACGCAGTCTTTACGAGCCGGTTGCCTCGCGTCTTGGCTGGGAGCCACGTGAGAACGAGAATCATCTGGACACGCTGCTGCGCAGCCTGGTGCTGACACGCCTCGTCTCCTTCCGCAGTGCCGACATTACCGAGGAGGCACGCAAACGTTTCCGCAGCCATGTCAATGGAACCAAGCCGTTGCCCGCGGATCTGCGCAGCACCTGCTACAAGGCAGTGCTGCAGGATGGCAATGAGGACATCTTCCAGGAGATGCTCACGCTGTATCGATCGACGGATCTGCACGAAGAACAGGATCGTATTTCCCGCGCTCTCGGCAGTATTGGCGATGTGAAGCTGCTGCGTCGCGTCATTGATTTTGCCATGTCGGTGAGTAGATGTGCAATCGATTCCTCTAACCACTTGGGCATCATTGTCTTTATTATTCAGGGAGAGGTGCGTGCACAGGATTCGGTGTTTGTCATTGTGGCCGTGGCTGTTAATCCCAAGGGACGCGACATGGCCTGGGAGTTCTTCAAGGAAAACAGCAAGAAATTGTTGGAGCAGTATCAGGTAACTAGATAACTGCCATTTGTTAGTCTTATCATTGCTCATCAGCGAAATCCTTTAAATTTCAGGGTGGTTTCCTGCTGACGCGACTCATCAAGTATTTGATTGAGAACTTTGCCTCCGAGGAGAAGGCCCACGAAGTTGAGGAGTTCTTCAAGACGAACCAGATACCTGGCTGTGATCGTACCGTCTCGCAGGCCGTGGAGACAATACGCCTAAATGCCGCCTGGCTGGAACGCGACCTGGAGAAGTTGACCAAGTATCTCAAGGGCGAATAGGCGAGTCGATGAAATGACGCATACCAAAGCATTTAGCAACAACAACTATATAACAACAACAAGACAAGAACCCGACCAAAGCTGTCACAACAAACACCTTTTAAGTGAGCCAAATAGGTTAGCATTATTAAGCAGCAACTAAATACAAAACTAACATCTCTCTCGGCATCTCTCACGGCCGGACCACGTCTCCAAAGCCCAGCGGCATTTATATAACCGAGTTCAAAAACCAAGTTGCTCATTCTAAAATACATATATAGTAAAATGTGCACTTCTATATATTATTATACTTCTATAACAAATATTATGTTGAGTTTATGACGATAAATAAATGCAATTAAATTACCAATTATAAGATACAAATATCTTTTAAATACCATATAATAATCTTTAATATATGCAGCACAGTTTTAAACTTTAAGCTTATATATTCTTAGGATCATCGTTGTTATTATTATTGTATTCAAATTTGAGAGACTTGCGCTTTAACTCTTGACAATTAGCCCAGAAGTTGGCCAAACGCTGATCACTGTTGGAGCAAAACTCGCGGAAATCCTTTAGCATTTTAAGCTGGAATAGTTCGCCGTCTACCGAATTGTTAATGGTCAACGCTTTCCACTTTTTGTTGGGTATCATATGGTTCCAGGCCCACAAGAATCCCACTTTCTTGGGCACATTCGTGTTGTTTGTGTGTCCATAAACGCAACGCGTGACGTTTGCTTCCTGGCGACTTGGTGACTCCACCTGGTAATTATTGCTGGCACAGCTGAAAGGAAAACAAGTGGATTAGCAAAGATTAGAGTGTCAAGTTCTTGGTACTTACCGTATTAGGGCGAACATGTTGCCAGTGCAATGCACATACTGGTACTCCTTGGGCAGCTAAGGGATAGACAATTGAATAGGTAGATATAATAGATCAGCTTAAAGCCAACCACTTACGTCTTTGTTTGTTTCCTCCAGCACGCAAGGCAAGAAACCAAATCTAGCCAAGATGGCCTCCTGCAGGAAGAGCATGCGATCCGATCTGCTATCCTCGGGGAATTCTGTCAATTAACATAATGCATAAACATTTATTAAAATAGATTTATTTATGAGATTTCATATATTCTGCCAAAATTCGAACCTTCAAAGAGTGTGGCGCCATTGGGCAAGAATGTAACACACAATGGAATGAAAATGGGACCTCGCAATGGATCCGATTTCTTTGTAAAAGGCTCCGCCATGGGATCTGCCGGCACAGACACCAGCTGATAATTACAATGAATTGCCTTGCGCATCCAGCCGGAAATCTGCATTTAATTTAACAATATTAAAAAGTGCACATAATTGACATAAATCAAATAGCTACCAAATCGGATACAATGGGTCCAGATGACGTAACCCACTCCACGACGAGCTCAAATGCAAATCCTGGCTGCATGACAGTGTGATGCTTCACATGCCCCCACTCCATTCGATCGCTCTTCTGGTTCACATCGATTTCCAAATGCGACTGACGATAGACACGCTCTGCAAAGATTGCAATAAGTTAAAAACATCAAATCTTACAACCAAGTACTCACTGCTCTTGCAGTAATCTGTCCAGGATTGCGGTGCAGTTGTGTTGCGCAGGAAATTGGGCACATGCGAGGGAGCTGGCTCATCGTGCCAGAGGAAGCTACAGCCCTGGAACTCAATCTCCAGCCACTCGTTGACAAATGCACTGTAATCGTTCAGAGGCGGCGCGTAATCTGAGAAAATGGCACCATCGATTAATCCTTTAGAGCAGCTGATCACTAAAAAACACACCTTTGGCATTCTTATCCTGCTGCACCACATAGTAGAAGACAAAGCCCGGCACAATGGGCTGATTCCAATCGCCGGAAGCGTGGCAAATCATCCGCTCCCTGTACAATAGTAATATATTAGAGTGAGACATAGGCTTCATTAGTTTGTGAGACTTACTTGCGCATTGCCTCCAAGAGATCCAAGGGATGGCGTCCGTTGGTGAGTCGCGCCTTTAACCACATTAAAGCATCATATGAGATAAAGGTGCAGGAGGGCAGGGACTGTGTCTGGGAAAAGTAACCAACTCCGGTCAAAGGATGCTTCATTGCCTCGAAGATCTCCGCTAGTGTTATGTTTGCACCAAACTTGTTATCCACCGGAAATCTAAAGAAGAGGGGAAAATAATTATATATATATATATTTTATATATTTTAACAAATGGACAATTAAATTAAATATATATAAAGACTTGAATTTTGTAAACTAAAAAATTAAAATTATTCAGCGTTAAAAAATGATCGAAAATCAAATCAAATTTAATAAAAAAACTAGTCGGAAAGTCTATGGTCGAGCTCGCGACCAAAGAATACCTGTTAATTATTTAAATAAATTTAAAAATATTTTTTATTGCTTCCTTTTAGACACTTGCACTGCTTAAAAACTTAAATCAGCCATTACCACCTTTCTATTTGTCCGATCTTGTTACGATTTAGTAGGATGATAGGTAATAATAGTAGTTAACGATGCCAAATTTGGTTGCTCTACCTCTTCTTGACTCTAAGATTTAGGCGCTCACCCAGACGGACGGACAGACGGGCAAGGCTATATCGACTCGGCTGTTGATCAGTAATATTCACAATGCTCATTTTCTTGAGGAGTGACATAAGTCGAAAAACACGATTTTTGAATTAAAATTTCATTTGATCTATTTTATTTCCAAACGATTCGACATTATTAACTCAAAAGAACTACATGTCTCAGTTGCACTGCATCGTTGACTAAAAAAGATTCTTTGCCTTTCATAAAGCTCAGGTGATTTTACTCAAATCTACAAGATTGGCCGCTTTTCTAAAAATTGAATTCATTTAGCTTAAATAATATTGTTTCTCACCCATCATCCTGGTCATCCCGAGGCACCACTGCAACCGCTGTTGCAGCTGCCGCTGCATCCGTTCCAGGAAAGATGCGTGAAATGCGACTCGCCTCCAACTTGGAGCGCACATTAATGCTGTGAAGACAAAAGGGGGATTAGTTGACTCCAACTAATTAATTCTTTTAAGAGATTGGGTGCGTGAGCTTGTGTGTGTGTGTGTGTATGTGTGTTGTGTGCAAATGCCGAAATTTTCAAATATGTATATTTACAACTGCAACTATCTCTTTCTCTCAGAATTTAGCAAACCAATTTGTTATAGTGTGTGTTGGGGAATTTTGTCGGGGATCGGGATGCATTTGGGTTTCACTATGATAGATATGCGCGTCCAGAGCTGAATGCAGCCAGAGAGAGTGGAACTCTCTGCTCTGGATGCAATCGCCGCCCGGACGCTGGCGTGGCACAAACCTTTGCTGCGGTGCGTTTAATACATTATGATTCTTTTCAGTGATTCTAGGTGTGGGTGTGTCATGCTGCTGAAAGCCAAATACCAAATTAAAGTGTAATAAAAAAAAATGTAAAAAACAAAGAGGCATTAAAATTGCAATTAGTTATCTGGCGTGTTCTACAAATCTCTAGAAGTTTTAATGCTAAAATGTCAGCGCTTTCATTTTTCGGACTCATTTTCGGAGTAATAAGAATTGGCAGCGTTCAGTTTATTTTAGATGTCAACCAATATTTTAAACAAATCTTAAATATGTTTTTAAAAATGAATTTAGGTTGTTGGAGATTTGTAGAACAAGCCTGCATATTATAAAATACACTACAAACTTAGTGCACAAACCAAATACAATACAATAGACAAAATAGAAACAATACATAGAAGAACTACAAACTCAGTCACCAAGGGAGAAAGAAAAAGGGGAAGTGAGACAACAATACAAAGAAGCTCAGCTCGCAGGCGTTTTGAAACATATACAGATGCAATTCATTGTGTACGTGTACGTGTTTGTGTGTGGGTGTGTGTGTGTGTGCAGTCTATCTATGTGTAATGTATTTTTTGGATACGATATAAAAACCTGGGTCTTTTCTCGGGCAGACGATTGCTGCCGACACGCTCGCGAAACGGAGAATTCGTGAGTCCCTGCAGACACAGACAGGAGATTGGCAGATTGAAAGACATTGAATACATTAGAAATAGGACACATTATTGAGATTAAACGCAATCGAATAATTGTGAAAATAAAAGCGTGCGCAGTTAAAAACAGCAGTTGATAGAAAATTACAAAAACAAAAATTCAAACAAAAAGAGCGCAACTTGAAAAAAAAAAAAATATTGGTCGATTCGTTTGTCGTTAGATTTGGTAAAGTGAATAGTTAACCTGGTTAGGAGGCCTGGATATAATGCTCGTACTGTGTCGCCGCTTGGTTAGACTGTGGGTGGTGGGGCTATCCTGTAATTGTACATTAAGGTAAGCGGTAAGCACTACATAACATTAAATAGTTTTGTTTTTTTTTTTTTTTTTGGTAAGCAACAAAGAACTAAAAACAACAATAACAACACTGCAACAACTCTGACAAAACTCTAATGGTGCATTTACACTAGTTGATGCAGCGACAATTCTAGCTATACACTCCTGCCCAAAACTATACGACACCTCAATAATTTTTTTTTCGACCCTTGCAGGAGAAGGGGAAAGCAAAATGAAACAAAACAAAGTAAGCAGACTAATAGCAGAAAGAGTTCTGCACAAGATGCGATGTTCTTATCTCTCATTGCATCTCTCATTTTCGACTAACGGGAAAAAAAGCACAAAAGTTCTATTTTTGGCTTGCCTGCAAGTGTATCAAAACTATACGACACATTTGAATTTTCTTGTATTTACTTATTATTTTATTTTAAATTTAATACATTAATATTATTTAATAGTTAATGGAGTCCCCTTGAGCTTTCGCCACCTCAAAAAGTCTTTTTGGCATTGAATTAATTAATTTTTTAAGTAAATTTTGGTCTAAAAGGGACCATTGTGTCAAAATTTCGTTTTTGAGGCTTTTAACGTTCTCAAATTTTTTGTTGTTTGCATAGACTCGCCTGGCCAAGATACCCCAAATATTTTCTATTGGGTTTAGGTCAGGGGAGCAAGCTGGCCAGTCCAATACACTAACGGAGTGCTCATTAAGAAAGCGCTGGGTCTCTCTGCTGGTGTGGATAGATGCATTGTCTTGCATGAAAATGGTCTCTCCTTCTCCATTTTCTTCCAAAAATGGTAGGAGACGATCTTCCAGTACTTTTTATAATCTCCACTATTCATCCGCGAGCTGGTGAAGCGTAGGTCAAGCGTTTCTGAATTGTGAAACGCTCCCCAAACCATTGCGGATCCACCTCCAAAATTCCGTTTAGAAAACATAAGGGGATCCTTACGGAGATCTCGCCAATAGTGACGAAAGCCATCTGGGCCGTCAAGATTAAATTTTTTCTCATCAGAAAAAATGATCTAAATGGAAAATATTGAACAAAGCTTCATAAACAAAATAAAGTTAAAATTTCATACCGAGGCCCAGTTTCTCTCTAAGTTGTTTTCCACAAACTTGAGTCGAGCTATTTTGTGGTGGGGTTTTAGGAATGGAGCCTTCTTTAAAACTCCACGAACAATATTTTCTGACGACTGCAGCGTCCGCCAAACAGTCATTCGTGACACAGGTTGACTGCAACATGCAGCAAGCGTGGAGCACGATTCAAATGAATTGCTCGCCTTTGATATTATGCGACGATTATCACGCTCTGAGAGCTTTGGTTTTCTTCCTGTGATATACTTTTTACCGTATTTACTGGGATCACTTAAATATTTTGCAATAATGCAGCGTGTACGACCCAATTTGCGCGAAATTTCGCTTACATTAAAGCCAGCTTCATTGTAAGCACTTATTCTTGCCTTTTCTTCTTCGTCTAACACACTACCGCTCGGCATTTTATTAAAAAAGCATTAAATTTTAAACAGAAATAGAAAAAAAATTAATTGTCACTTAAACTTTCTCTTCAGCCGCTATAACTCAAATGTGTCGTATAGTTTTGATACACTTGCAGGCAAGCCAAAAATAGAACTTTTGTGCTTTTTTTCCCGTTAGTCGAAAATGAGAGATGCAATGAGAGATAAGAACATCGCATCTTGTGCAGAACTCTTTCTGCTATTAATCTGCTTACTTTGTTTTGTTTCATTTTGCTTTCCCCTTCTCCTGCGAGGGTCGAAACAAAAATTATTGAGGTGTCGCATAGTTTTGGGCAGGAGTGTATAAACAAATGATATCCACGGTCAACGCATTTCTTGGGTTTACATTAGTTGATGGAATTGACAAAAAAAACCGGGTTGCCAACTAATTTTCGAGTTGAGCACCGCGCAAGATGCCAACGCGTTGATAATGAAGTTGAGTGTAATTGATATCCACATTCGTTGACATTCATATTGCTAACCATTATTGTTGTATCGAAAGAAATTTTAAACGATATAGTGTAAAAATAGTGGTAAGTATTCATGCATTGTAATTTGTTTACTCTAAGATAAAACAAGTACAATGGCATCAGTTAAAAGAGGAAAACAACGACAACAATAATTTTGATTTGAAATATTTATATAAATAAATTAAAATGTTTTTTTAAATATATTATTAAGTTTTGTTTTTTTATAGACTGCACAGTTGAAAAAAAAGGAATCCTTAATTAAATCGGATGGCGATGCGAAGTTTTGCCACCTCTAATCTGTACATAAAGTTTGTCAACACAAAGCAAAAGAATGAACATGAGCTCAACTTAATTTTGTGTTGTCAACGCACCGAATGTGTCTGTTGACAAAAAGTGTTTACATTCAGAGCAACAATTTATGTTTTTTCGCATTGTCAATCTATTGTCAACGCACACTAGTATTGACTTAGTTGATATCAACTTTGACTTGTTTATCATCTAGTGTAAATGCAGCTAACAGTCCGCTAATTTGATTTTAAACTGCTGCGGTAGCAGTGTTGATAAACACTAACGCAGAACTGGAAGTAACGATTTAACATTAACGATTAACTTAACGAAACGTTCAAAAGAATTTCGATGACAAGCTAAATAAATCGTTTTGCAGCTTACGCGCGCTTTTCGTGCAATTTGTCGCTTCAATTTGCTGACAATCTCGATAAGCCGAACAAAGTCCTCGATTTGGTTTTCCGTATTGTCCACAACGGCTTCCGTAAAGATGTCACATCGAGGGCTGCCAAAGCTAACGATCTTGTTAACCATACTATCCCGCGGCAGCAGATACATGCGAAAACGCCAGTACTTAAGACTCTGCAAAGATGTTATTGAAGAATAAGGTTGTAATTCTTAGTTCTAGTCAGAGTACTCACCTCCATTAGCGGATAGTCGACATCACCACGTGTGCAAATGTACAAATCCATGTGATTCCAGTTGAAGTTCTCCAACTTCTCTGTGGTAAAGTTAACACCAGAAATCTCGTAGGTTTCATGCTGTGGTGCATGGAAACGATAGCGATAATCCACATTGATGGGTGGATAGGGATGCCTAAAAAGATAATGGAAATAT
>JAWNPO010000606.1:0-89173 GCA_035047525.1 Drosophila quinaria | reverse complement strand
ATATGCGAGTCGCCTTCGCACCCTTCGTGCTGCTTTCGTCACTAGCGCGGACTGCCGTCCGCAGTGATAAGCTATTATTTTTTTATTTAAAGTCAAAATATTACACTTTTAAGGGTTTGCAAGAGAATTACTTGACAAACTGTATGTGCCTATGTAGTTATGTATATATACATATATATGTACAGATAATACATACTCAAGAAGTGCTTACGCTAGCGATCTCACGCTGCGGCCAGTCCGCATAAGTGACGGATACTCCACTTATCGATATTTATGATTGTAAAAACATAGCAACAAAGTGTCGTTATGTTATGAGTTGTTACTCTTACCTTTAAGTTGGGCATATGACCACGCGTTATACTGTATACTCTACAATACTGTGGGCATATGCTCATTTGGCATACAACATACTACACCTTCTTTAAAAAAATAACGTAATATATGTGGGGTTTTATATTAAATATTAAGTTTATTGGCGTAGATTAAGATAAGGGTATAATATTAATTTGACAAACTATTGAATTTCACAATACGACTGCGGCGTTAGCAAGCCCTTTGCTCTCACAACCACACTAGGCCGAACTTGAAGCTGCTTCCCCGTTGAACTCTCGTAATCGACTCTCTGCTCGTTGCTGCCACCGTGCAGCATGTTGCCTTCGTTCTCGATCGTTCTCTCTTATTCGCCGACTTGCGAATTCGCCGTCTTTGTCTTTGCATCTTTGTTGCTCGTCGTCTTTGCAACAATGATGCCGTCGTTGCTGCTCGTCGTTGCCTCTCGTCGTTGTTGCTCATCTTTGTTACTCGTCGTTGTTGTCTAGGGATCTTTTTGCTGTTACATCAATTGGATTCGTGTACACAGCTATACACTAACCCACATTCGGCCATTCTGACTAAGCATTCGGCCCGAATGCGTCGTCGTCATCGTCGACGTCGCCACCAATGGACCAAGGCTTCATGTACTCTGCGCACGTCGTGGTATTCTTTGGGCCATCGCTGTTTCCAACTTTCTGCAGATCATAGGAGTTGTTGTGCTTGACTTTGACAACTTGGTAGGGTCCCAAAAATTTAGCTTTCAATTTCAAGCCACTACCAAATTGCGTTCTTTTAATCGCCACCAAGTCGCCAACATCATATCGTCTTGCTGGTTTGCGTCGTAGGTTGTAGGTCGTCTTATTTTCGCTCTGAAGTTTTACAATTTGCGCCTCTGCTTTTGCCCTCAGATCGCTGCGTTCGTCGTTGAATACTCGTACTGCTTCTTTGTTGATCAAATCACGAATCTCGAGGTCTTCTTTGGTACGCATCTTAACTCCAACTAGCATTTCAAAAGGCGTCGTGTCAATGCTCCTGTTAAATGTTGAGTTAACAGCCTGCTGAACTCTTGCCGACATGCTTGTACCATTTCGTGGGGTCGTCGTCGTCGATACTTAGCTTAGAGAGCACTGAAATTATAAAAGCATTTAGTGTGTCAACTTGACCATGTACTCTCGGAGATCGTGTTGTCGTCTTTAGCTTCTCGTCTTTTGCCTGTGCAATACTGATGCTGCCTTTTGTGATCGTCATGGTTGGGATCTCTAACTCGTAGCCACTTTCTTTACGCTGTGCATCATGAATGTTTTTCAACGTATTGTAGACTGGGTGTGGCTGTCCGTCTTCTAGTGATTTCTGAAACAAGACTGCCCCAACGCCATTAATCGATGCATCTGTATGCACTTCAGTATAGTACGTCTGATTATTGTCATTTTTAAGCAACTCTTCAGTCTTTTTGTCGACATTTTGCATCTCCGTAAACGGCATTCTGCGCGGATGCGAGAATATTGGTGCCTCATCGTTTAACACAATACGCATCTCGAAGTTGGTTGATTTCGTCTTGTTCGGCACATAATTGTTCATCAATTCGCGAACTTCTCGTTTGGCAGATTCACTTGCTGCTTCGTTAATGTCAAACACATCATTATCGACTTCCGCGCTAATTTTCATCATATTAATATCTTCAATGCTCGACATTTTACGCACTTGCAGACCGTTGCGATTAAAAACAATTTCAGCCAGTAAACACAGTTCTTCTTCTATTACCACTTTCACATCGACGGATCTGGTTGGAACCACGTAAAAATCTAATAGGAATTCTTCTTCGTCAATCAGATCCATGCGTTTAAAATGTCCCCTTGGTTTAATTTTATTTGAACCACGCTCGTTACCGAATCCGACTAAAACAATACTGCAGCTTTCTAGCTTCGGCTTGCCAATGTCACAATAAAAATCTTCGCGTATGACATTAAACTTGCTGCCAGTATCAAAAAGCGCGTCGCACTTTTTGCTGTCAAATGCAACTTCTTTGCGTGTTATTTCGACGTTTGATTGTAAGCTACGCGTATTTGCCGTTGTTACATCATGTCTATCGATTTGCTCACAATCTTTAGAAATATGCCCGAATTTGTTGCACCTATAACACTTTCGATCTTTTTCTTTATTCTGGCAATTATTCGACACATGCCCTTTTTCACCGCAATTATAACATTTCAGGTCTTTCTTCAAGTCTTTGTTTACACCATTACTCTTCTTGTCTTTTTCTTTCACGTTGTCATCTTTGCGTTTTGACTTTTCTTTTTCCATCATTATTTTATAGGACTTTAATTTTTCTTTAAATTGAGTCATATTTTTTGCGCCGTATAAAATTGTTTTATTCACTCGTTTTTCGTCTATGCCGTCAATCACATACTGAATAAACGCGTCATCTGATATTTCATAACGTGATGCAATGTCTTTCATTTTGTAAAAATATTCAAAAACGCACTCATTGCTGCCTCGTTTTGTTTCTGTAAGTTACTCGTGAATTTGTTTGCTGGTCACACTCGATTTGAACTCCGCTAATAAGGCCTGCTTAAGCGAATTCCATGAGTTCAGTCCTCTTTCACTCAATACGAACAACTTCGCAATTCCTTTTAAAGCCTTTTTTCCGAATAAAAACTTTTGAAACTCATTCCATTGCATCAGTGTCGCCTGTTCCTCATATTCTTTTATCCACACTTCGACTGGAATGGTATTAGTGCCGTCAAAACTTCGGATGCTCTCTTCTACATCACGGAAGCTAATTGCAAATCGTGGCATCATCATCGTGTCTCTTTCCATCTCGTTGTTTCTTACGGCGTTATTTCTTGCAACTACGACTTGCCCATTTTCGTCGATCTTTGCAACGTACTCTACGCTTCTATGCGCCGCCGTTTCAAACGATGCGTTGATTTCTTCGTTGTCCTCTTCGTTTTCGTTTTCGTCGTCTGTTTCGTTATCGCGGGCTTCGTCGTACGCTAATATGCTTCCCGAACGCAAATTACGAAAAATATGTAAGTGTAGGTCAACGCTCGTGTAGCTGATGCCTAACACATTGCATATTGCGACAAGATCACTGTGCGTCAAATTTTCGACTGCGTAGTTTTTCTTCGAATTGTACTCTTCGCTTTTTTCGTCAAAAACGAAACCAGAAAATTCGCGTAACCGTTTTCTGTTATTTCTATCTCCGTCTTCCTCGAACACAAACTTATGCAATGCTGCTATGCACTCTTTCTTACTCGCACGCAGACTTGCACTTATGAAATCATTTAAACACGCCATTGTTTAAAAATTAAATTCTCACTTCAACTTTAATTAGTTCGACTTTCGACTTTTTTAGTTCGACTTTTCACCTTTAGTTCGACTTTATACGCCTTTTCTCAATCACGCCCACTTTCGCTCAAATTCCACTTTTGATCTTTTTCACTATCCCGGACGAGCCTCCAAAATGTGGGGTTTTATATTGTGAGGCAGCATTCTGCTGGCCTCACAACACACATAGTATTTGCCAATGTCAACGTTGGCAACGCTGGTGTGACCAGAAAGGGATCAGCTGGGAACATGGATCAATTGGCAACGCCAGTTGAACCAGAAGATCACGAAGAACTTTTCGTTCGTTCATCTGGTTCTAAGGAACAACGAACAGGAGCGTGATCGTTCACCAAGGTGAACCTATGAGAAAACATGGTGGAATTTCCGCCACGCCAGCCGGCTTCACTTTTCTGACGGGCTTGGTAGCATCGACATCGGCAGTGGAAAATCGAAAACAATTACGAGTGCAAAACCCAGAAAAGTGCACACGCGCTCCTCGTCCAACAACAACAACAACAGCGGCAGTGGTATTTTTTTCAAAGTGCACATGCGCTCCTCGTGCCAACAACAACAACAACAGCAGCAGTGATATTTTTTTCAAAGTGCACATGCGCTCCTCGTGCCAACAACAACAACAACAGCAGCAGTGATATTTTTTCAAAGTGCACATGCGCTCCTCGTGCCAACAACAACAACAACAGCAGCAGTGGCATTTTTTCAAAGTGCACATGCGCTCCTCGTGCCAACAACAACAACAGCAGCAGTGATATTTTTTTCAAAGCGCACATGCGCTCCCCGTGCCGCCACCAACAACGACAGTAGTGACGCTGTAGCAGCAACAACAAGGTGCCAACACCCGGTCACGCACGTGTGCAGCCAGTGCAGCCGCACCAACAAGATTTCGAAAGTCCCTCCGAGCAATCTACGGTCACCGGCCGGCAGCGTTGAAGGCCGCACGCGAAGTGCGAGCTGTAGCCATCGGAGCGAGGAGCCACCTGCGGAAGCAGAAATTTTTGAAAGGAAAAGCAGTGCCGCATTTTAAACGGCGGGTAAGCTGGCCAGCGGCCTCGGTCCTCCTTACTTTCCTGGCTCCGCCTATGGAGCAGTAACACAATTCTTCCCTGTATGTGCGAATGTAGAAATATTGTAGATAAGAAAAAAATATAAAAACCATGTGGCTTAACAGTTTGTAATGAAAATGGCGATGTTGTCCTTTCCTTGGTACGGGTGAATTTCTCCCTCTTTATTTTTTTCAGTTAGCCTGCTGTGAGCCCTAGGAGGAGGAGACGCATGCTCGCGACGACCGGCTGGGTTTGGTCCACCGGAGGTGGCCCAGGAATAGAGATACGATTTTTATCGTTTCTATTCCGGAGCCCTCACCGGGGATCAGACCTGAGAACACTGGAGTCCGGTCCGTGGGCCAAGTCATCATCGGATGAGCTTGGTGTCCTCGGATCTGACCCAGCGGTCGGCTCTGTGCGGCGTTGGGGGGAGGCGTCCTTGGAAAGAGAGATACCGTATTCTTACGACCTCTCCTTTCGGGGATTCCTCTCATTCCGGGGAGGAGGGAAATCGTTTTCTTACGATCTCTTCTCTCCGGGATGCATCCTCTAGCGTCGTCGGAACGGAACGAACGTGCGTCCCGAATCCAAACCGAGGGGCTCAGGAGGTACGAGAAGGATGACGCAACGGGCATCGGGAGTCCCTATTCGTCCTCCTGGGCCAATCTTGGGCTCACATCAAGGTCATCTAAGCCGATCTTCGAGCGGGAACGTCCGCTTAGACGCTGACGCTCCCGCCGCTCTTGCCAGCCGTCCCAGATGTTATATAAATTTTCTGTAGCAGACCCTGGCCGGACTGAGACGCCGACCTCGGCTGGAAAAGCTTCGTTACAGATGGCGCCCGAGCAGGGACGTCTGGAACAAAAATTCCTATTAGGCATTTTTTGACATCGTGAGCATCGATATCGGCCAACCATATTTCCTCCCTTATCAGACATCATGCCATTTATCGTTACAAAAACAGGGTATTGTAGAGTAGCTACAATATTACATTGTTGCATTTTTTTTGAAAAAAAATGCATATGAAAGCGAGCCCGTCAGAAAAGTCAAACACGGGATTTTCACAAGCACAGGATTTTCATTTCGCCCACCAGACGCAGAGACCTTAAAGCCCTTGTAGCTAGCAGTACAAACAAAATACCCTGTAGAATGTTAGACATTTCTATTTTTCTCACGCGGCATTTTTTTCCTCATGCGATATTTTTCCACGCGGCATTTTTCCCACGTGGCATTTTTTCACGAGCAGCGAATTTTTTTCGCCTGCCCGAAATATTTTTTCTCTTCCCTCACGCGCAAGTTATATTTTTTGGGAAAGTATGCTCAAATGCGAAAAGTCAAGTTCTCGGAAGAGGCGATAGAGCCGTTCTTCAGCGAGGATTTGAACGAGGGACAGGAGGATCAATATATTTGCCGCCAGGAAAAGTGTGCGAAACCACAGAGAAGCTCGACTAAGACGCTGCGATATTTTTTTGGAAAAAAAAGGCGAATATTTTTTTTTGAGGGGTAGTTTTTTCGAAGGGTCATATTGCATAGTCTCCATTTTTTTTCCTCTCTTCATGACCAGTAGCAGCGTGCCCAGAAAGTAGCAGTACTAGTTCGCAGCACAGAGGGAGATTTTTGTTGCTGTTTCCAGATCGCGAGAGAACGGGAGAGAGGAGCAGAGCTACTACGCAAGCAGAGTCACGACGTAAGCAGAGCCGCGACGCAACCAGAGCCACGACGTAAGCAGAGCCGCGACGCAAGCAGAACCACGACAGAAGCAGAGCAACAGCAGAAGCCGAGCAACAGCAGAAGCAGAGCAACAGCAGAAGCAGAGCAACAGCAGAATCAGAGCAACAGCAGAAGCAGAGCAGCAAAAGGTACCGCGGGCAGAACCCCAGGCGAGCTCTGTCGCTACAAGGGCGGGCAGCGCTACAAGCTGGCTCTGTCGCCACGAGCGCGGGCAGAATTCCACGCTAGCGAATTCTGCGCCTCGTGTGCGAGCAGCAGCCACAAGCTAGCTCTGGCGCCACAAGGGCGAGCAGCAGCTACAAGCGGGCTCCTGCGCGGTGCAGCGCGTCGACGTCAACAGCGATCGCCACAGACTTCATGGCTCGAACCGAGGCATCGAGGAGGAGAGTCAGTTTGGGACCAGCAAAGCGATCGGATCATAGCTAAGAGGAGCGGTTTTTTAAACGTGGGGCCAAAGTCAGCATGGCGGAGGATGGGCACTTCATTGTCTGCAAAGCACGTGTCAAGATTATGCAACATACCATATCTGGTATTGCCAACTATCGTCGACAAAGTGTTCTTGGGTTTAGACTTTCGTGCGCCATCCTAGCCGTCTTGCACTGCGGCCCATCAACTGAAGTTGACACCACGAGGTCATCGAGTTTCACGTGTGCTGCTATGTTACCCTCCGCGCCATCACAGCGAGTCAGGATTTCCATCCCGGTTGGAATATGGCGGCATTTAGTGAAGCATATTCGTCCCATCCCAGCAGTGTCCACCGAGACACATGGCGGTGCCGGCAGAGGCACGCGTCAGACCACAGAGATTCATGGCGGTGCCGACAGAGGCACGCGTCATTCCCGCAGTGACCACAGAGATTCATGGCGGTGCCAAGCAGGCACGCGTCATCCCAGCAGTGACCACCGAGATTCATGGCGGTGCCGACAGAGGCACGCGTCATCCCAGCAGTGACCACCGAGACACATGGCGGTGCCGGCAGAGGCACGCGTCATCCCCGCAGTGACCACAGAGATTCATGGCGGTGCCGACAGAAGCACGCGTCATCCCAGAAGTGACCACCGAGACCACTGGCGGTGCCAACCAGGCATGCGTCATCGCAGCAGTGACCACCGAGATTCATGGCGGTGCCGACGAGCACGCGTCATCCCAGCAGTGACCACGAACCCATGGCGGGGCCGGCAGAGGCACGCGTCATCCCCAACAGTGACCACCGAGATCCACTGGCGGTGCCGACAGAGGCACGCGTCACCACTGGCGGTGCCAACCAGGCATGCGTCATCGCAGCAGTGACCACCGAGATTCATGGCGGTGCCGACCAGGCATGCGTCATCCCAGCAGCGACCACAGAGATTCATGGCGGTGCCGGCAGAGGCATGCGCCATCCCAGCTCCCCGCAGTGACCACAGAGATCATGGCAGTGCCCGCGAGGCATGCGCCATCCCAGCATTAACCACCGAGACCACTGGCGATGCCAACGAGGCATGCGTCCTTTCAACAGAGGACCCTCGAGCCGCCATCTAACCATCCGCGCCACTACGGCGAGGCAGGATTTTCATCCCGGCTGGAAGACGGCGGTGGATAGGCCGACATCAGAGTAATTTCTCTCTTTTGACTAATTCTAGAATCAACAGCAAAGAACACCGCGAAGGACGCAGCGAAGCTCACAGCAGGGAATACAGCCGGACCAGGCGATCTGTCCGCACCAGCAACGCATCACGAATCCCCCTTCGGGGGAACCAACCGGACCAGGCGATCCGTCCGCACAAGCAAAGCATCACGAAGACCCCTTCGGGGGAACCACAGCCGGACCAGGCGACCTGTCCGCACCAACACAGACGCATCACGAAGCACGAGCCACAGCCGGACCAGGCGACCTGTCCGCACCAGCACACACGAGCCATCACGAAGACCCCTTCGGGGGAACCACAGCCGGACCAGGCGACCTGTCCGCACCCAGCACAGACACATCACGAAGCACGAACCACAGCCGGACCAGGCGACCTGTCCGCACCAACACAGACGCATCACGAAGCACGAACCACAGCCGGACCAGGCGATCTGTCCGCACCAGCAACGAGCCATCACGAAGACCTCCATTCGGGGGAACCACAACAGGGAGACGCTGCCCTGGCCTGGCGAGCCAAAAGCTAGTACATCAAGACCCAAAGGCGGGCACACTACGAAGTCCAAGACCCCTCCGCGGGCACACAGCGAGAACCGGATCCGCACAGCAAAGACGACGCCCCAACAACGCTAGCTCCGAAAGACGAAAGCGACCATGCACGAAATGACTAAAACCCGTTACACCGGGCCAAGTTCCTGAACCACTTAAATGGCGAGCTATCTCAACGTCCTACCACTTCGGGGAAACCCACCGGACCCGGCGACCTGTCCCACCAGCACCGGAGACTCACAAAACACCCCTTTGAACCACTACAAGGATCCACTCCGCCCCCAGATGACGACAGCCTTTCTTTTCCCGTCCGAAGTAAAGGAGTGTCAGGCAGCATTCTGCTGGCCTCACAACACACATAGTATTTGCCAATGTCAACGTTGGCAACGCTGGTGTGACCAGAAAGGGATCAGCTGGGAACATGGATCAATTGGCAACGCCAGTTGAACCAGAAGATCACGAAGAACTTTTCGTTCGTTCATCTGGTTCTAAGGAACAACGAACAGGAGCGTGATCGTTCACCAAGGTGAACCTATGAGAAAACATGGTGGAATTTCCGCCACGCCAGCCGGCTTCACTTTTCTGACGGGCTTGGTAGCATCGACATCGGCAGTGGAAAATCGAAAACAATTACGAGTGCAAAACCCAGAAACCAACAACAACAACAACAGCAGCAGTGATATTTTTTCAAAGTGCACATGCGCTCCTCGTGCCAACAACAACAACAACAGCAGCAGTGATATTTTTCTCAAAGTGCACATGCGCTCCTCGTGCCAACAACAACAACAACAGCAGCAGTGATATTTTTTCAAAGTGCACATGCGCTCCTCGTGCCAACGCCAACAACAACAGTAGCAGTAGTATTTTTTTCAAAGTGCACATGCGCTCCCCGTGCCAACAACAACAACAACAGCAGCAGTGATATTTTTTTCAAAGCGCACATGCGCTCCCCGTGCCGCCACCAACAACGACAGTAGTGACGCTGTAGCAGCAACAACAAGGTGCCAACACCCGGTCACGCACGTGTGCAGCCAGTGCAGCCGCACCAACAAGATTTCGAAAGTCCCTCCGAGCAATCTACGGTCACCGGCCGGCAGCGTTGAAGGCCGCACGCGAAGTGCGAGCTGTAGCCATCGGAGCGAGGAGCCACCTGCGGAAGCAGAAATTTTTGAAAGGAAAAGCAGTGCCGCATTTTAAACGGCGGGTAAGCTGGCCAGCGGCCTCGGTCCTCCTTACTTTCCTGGTTCCGCCTATGGAGCAGTAACACAATTCTTCCCTGTATGTGCGAATGTAGAAATATTGTAGATAAGAAAAAAATATAAGAACCATGTGTCTTAACAGTTTGTAATGAAAATGGCGATATTGTCCTTTCCTTGGTACGGGTGAATTTCTCCCTCTTTATTTTTTTCAGTTAGCCTGCTGTGAGCCCTAGGAGGAGGAGACGCATGCTCGCGACGACCGGCTGGGTTTGGTCCACCGGAGGTGGCCCAGGAATAGAGATACGATTTTTATCGTTTCTATTCCGGAGCCCTCACCGGGGATCAGACCTGAGAACACTGGAGTCCGGTCCGTGGGCCAAGTCATCATCGGATGAGCTTGGTGTCCTCGGATCTGACCCAGCGGTCGGCTCTGTGCGGCGTTGGGGGGAGGCGTCCTTGGAAAGAGAGATACCGTATTCTTACGACCTCTCCTTTCGGGGATTCCTCTCATTCCGGGGAGGAGGGAAATCGTTTTCTTACGATCTCTTCTCTCCGGGATGCATCCTCTAGCGTCGTCGGAACGGAACGAACGTGCGTCCCGAATCCAAACCGAGGGGCTCAGGAGGTACGAGAAGGATGACGCAACGGGCATCGGGAGTCCCTACTCGTCCTCCTGGGCCAATCTTGGGCTCACATCAAGGTCATCTAAGCCGATCTTCGAGCGGGAACGTCCGCTTAGACGCTGACGCTCCCGCCGCTCTTGCCAGCCGTCCCAGATGTTATATAAATTTTCTGTAGCAGACCCTGGCCGGACTGAGACGCCGACCTCGGCTGGAAAAGCTTCGTTACAACTTTTAAATATTAAGTTTATTGGCGTAGATTAAGATAAGGGTATAATATTAATTTGACAAACTATTGAATTTCACAATACGACTGCGACGTTAGCAAGCCCTTTGCTCTTACAACCACACTAGGACGAACTTGAAGCTGCTTCCCCGTTGAACTCTCGTAATCGACTCTCTGCTCGTTGCTGCCACCGTGCAGCATGTTGCCTTCGTTCTCGATCGTTCTCTCTTATTCGCCGACTTGCGAATTCGCCGACTTTGTCTTTGCATCTTTGTTGCTCGTCGTCTTTGCAACAATGATGCCGTCGTTGCTGCTCGTCGTTGCCTCTCGTCGTTGTTGCTCATCTTTGTTACTCGTCGTTGCTGGTTCCAGGGATCTTTTTGCTGTTACATCAATTGGATTCGTGAGCTCAGCCAGTACCACTAAGCAAACAATACATAGAGCGCGTCGTTCAAGCATTTTTTTGAGCGTAAATAACTTGTGCGTAGTATCTTATTCTAGAGCCTTTCAGCATTTGCCGAACGCTCTTCTCAACAGAACTCCAGAGCGAAAGAACGCTACAGAGAGAGAGCGCACAGAAAAATGTTCAGTCCTGGGATAGGCACCAGAACGGTGAGCACGTTCTGTGTCGATAAATCGCTCATTATCGTTTCTGTATGGGAACATGCGCACGCTTCTTTGTGTGGGTGAATACGGTCTCGATCACCCGATACCCTGTTTTAAATGAAAGCATTATTTCTATTTTTTTCAGCGAATTGATAAATTGTTGTGGGAATATTTTCTTATTATTATTATTAAAATTTAAAAAATATAATAAAATTATTAAAAAATAATAATAAGTAATGATTAAAACAGTACAAAATGCCGCTTTCATTTAAAACAGGGTATCGGGTGATCGAGCCCGCATTGCAAAAGCGCTGCTGGTATGTGTACATTCACGCACACAAAGAAGCGTGCGCATGTTCACATACAGAAACGACAACGAGTTTTTGAGAGCGACACAGAACGTGCTCACCGTTCTGGTGCCTATCCAAGACTGAACATTTTTCTGTGCGCTCTCTCTCTGTAGCGTTCTTTCGCTCTGGGTTCTGTTGAGAAGAGCGTTCGGCTTTTGCCGAAGGCTCTGGGGTCGCATGCCATACAAATCATTTGCGCTCAAAAAAATGCTTGTTTGACGCCTCTATGTATTGTTTGCTTAGTGGCTATACACTAACCCACATTCGGCCATTCTGACTAAGCATTCGGCCCGAATGCGTCGTCGTCATCGTCGACGTCGCCACCAATGGACCAAGGCTTCATGTACTCTGCGCACGTCGTGGTATTCTTTGGGCCATCGCTGTTTCCAACTTTCTGCAGATCATAGGAGTTGTTGTGTTGGACTTTGACAACTTGGTAGGGTCCCAAAAATTTAGCTTTCAATTTCAAGCCACTACCAAATTGCGTTCTTTTAATCGCCACCAAGTCGCCAACATCATATCGTCTTGCTGGTTTGCGTCGTAGGTTGTAGGTCGTCTTATTTTCGCTCTGAAGTTTTACAATTTGCGCCTTTGCTTTTGCCCTCAGATCGCTGCGTTCGTCGTTGAATACTCGTACTGCTTCTTTGTTGATCAAATCACGAATCTCGAGGTCTTCTTTGGTACGCATCTTAACTCCAACTAGCATTTCAAAAGGCGTCGTGTCAATGCTCCTGTTAAATGTTGAGTTAACAGCCTGTTGAACCCCGCCGACATGCTTGTACCATTTCGTGGGGTCGTCGTCGTCGATACTTAGCTTAGAGAGCACTGAAATTATAAAAGCATTTAGTGTGTCAACTTGACCATGTACTCTCGGAGATCGTGTTGTCGTCTTTAGCTTCTCGTCTTTTGCCTGTGCAATACTGATGCTGCCTTTTGTGATCGTCATGGTTGGGATCTCTTAACTCGTAGCCACTTTCTTTACGCTGTGCATCATGAATGTTTTTCAACGTATTGTAGACTGGGTGTGGCTGTCCGTCTTCTAGTGATTTCTGAAACAAGACTGCCCCAACGCCATTAATCGATGCATCTGTATGCACTTCAGTATAGTACGTCTGATTATTGTCATTTTTAAGCAACTCTTCAGTCTTTTTGTCGACATTTTGCGTCTCCGTAAGCGGCACTCTGCGCGAATGCGAGAATATTGGTGCCTCATCGTTTAACACAATACGCATCTCGAAGTTGGTTGATTTCGTCTTGTTCGGCACATAATTGTTCATCAATTCGCGAACTTCTCGTTTCATTTAAAACAGGGTATCGGGTGATCGAGCTCGCATTCACGCACACAAAGAAGCGTGCGCATGTTCACATACAGAAACGACAATGAGCGAGAGAGCGACACAGAACGTGCTCACCGTTCTGGTGCCTATCCAAGACTGAACATTTTTCTGTGCGCTCTCTCTCTGTAGCGTTCTTTCGCTCTGGGTTCTGTTGAGAAGAGCGTTCGGCTTTTGCCGAAGGCTCTGGGGTCGCATGCCATACAAATCATTTGTGCTCAAAAAATGCTTGTTTGACGCCTCTATGTATTGTTTGGTTAGTGGCTATACACTAACCCACATTCGGCCATTCTGACTAAGCATTCGGCCCGAATGCGTCGTCGTCATCGTCGACGTCGCCACCAATGGACCAAGGCTTCATGTACTCTGCGCACGTCGTGGTATTCTTTGGGCTATCGCTGTTTCCAACTTTCTGCAGATCATAGGAGTTCTTGTGCTTGACTTTGACAACTTGGTAGGGTCCCAAAAATTTAGCTTTCAATTTCAAGCCACTACCAAATTGCGTTCTTTAATCGCCACCAAGTCGCCAACATCATATCGTTTTGCTGGTTTGCGTCGTAGGTTGTAGGTCGTCTTATTTTCGCTCTGAAGTTTTACAATTTGCGCCTTTGCTTTTGGCCTCAGATCATTACACTTCAGTATAGTACGTTTGATTATTGTCATTTTTAAGCAACTCTTCAGTCTTTTTGTCGACATTTTGCGTCTCCGTAAGCGGCATTTTGCGCGAATGCGAGAATATTGGAGCCCTCATCGTTTAACACAATACGCATCTCCAAGTTAGTTGATTTCGTCTTGTTCGGCACATAATTGTTCATCAATTCGCGAACTTCTCGTTTGGCAGATTAACTTGCTGCTTCGTTAATGTCAAACACATCATTATCGACTTCCGCGCTAATTTTCATCATATTAAGTTCTTCAATGCTCGTACATTTTACGCACTTGCAGACCGTTGCGATTAAAAACAATTTCAGCCAGTAAACACAGTTCTTCTCCTATTACCACTTTCACATCGACGGATCTGGTTGGAGCCACGTAAAAATCTAATAGGGATTCTTCTTCGTCAATCAGAACCATGCGTTTAAAATGTCTCCTTGGTTTAATTTTATTCGAACCACGCTCGTAACCGAATCCGACTAAAACAATACTGCAGCTTTCTAGCTTCGGCTTGCCAATGTCACAATAAAAATCTTCGCGTATGACATTAAACTTGCTGCCAGTATCAAAAAAAGTGTCGCACTTTTTGCTGTCAAATGCAACTTCTTTGCGTGTTATATCGACGTTTGATTGTTTGTTACGCGTATTTGCCGTTGTTACATCATGTCTAAGAATTATCACCACAATCTTTAGAAATATGCCCGAATTTGTTGCACCTATAACACTTTCGATCTTTTTCTTTATTCTGGCAATTATTCGACACAAGGAATTCTTCACCGCAATTATAACATTTCAGGTTCTTCTTCAAGTCTTTGTTTACACCATTACTCTTCTTGTCTTTTTCTTTCACGTTGTCATCTTTGCGTTTTGACTTTTCTTTTTCCATCATTATTTTATAGGACTTTAATTTTTCTCTTAAATTGGAGTCATATTTTTTGCGCCGTAAAAAATTGCTTTATTCACTCGTTTTTCGTCTATGCCGTCAATCACATACTGAATAAACGCGTCATCTGATATTTCACCACGTGATGCAATGTCTTTCATTTTGTAAAAATATTCAAAAACGCACTCATTGCTGCCTCGTTTTGTTTCTGTAAAGTTGGTCGCGAATTTGTTTGCTGGTCACACTCGATTTGAACTCCGCTAATAAGGCCTGCTTAAGCGAATTCCATGAGTTCAGTCCTCTTTCACTCAATACGAACAACTTCGCAATTCCTTTAAAAGCCTTTTTTCCGAATAAAAACTTTTGAAACTCATTCCATTGCATCAGTGTCGCCTGTTCCTCATATTCTTTTATCCACACTTCGACTGGAATGGTATTAGTGCCGTCAAAACTTCGGATGCTCTCTTCTACATCACGGAAGCGGACTGCAAATCGTGGCATCATCATCATGTGTCTTTCCATCTCGTTGTTTCTTACGGCGTTATTTCTTGCAACTACGACTTGCCCATTTTCGTTGATCTTTGCAACGTACTCTACGCTTCTATGCGCCGCCGTTTCAAACGATGCGTTGATTTCTTCGTTGTCCTCTTCGTTTTCGTCTTCGTCGTCTGTTTCGTTATCGCGGGCTTCGTCGTAATGCCAATATGCTTCCCGAACGCAAATTACGAAAAATATGTAAGTGTAGGTCAACGCTCGTGTAGCTGATGCCTAACACATTGCATATTGCGACAAGATCACTGTGCGTCAAATTTTCGACTGCGTAGTTTTTCTTCGAATTGTACTCTTCGCTTTTTTCGTCAGCACCCAAACCAGAAAATTCGCGTAACCGTTTTCTGTTATTTCTATCTCCGTCTTCCTCGAACACAAACTTATGCAATGCTGCTATGCACTCTTTCTTACTCGCACGCAGACTTGCACTTATGAAATCATTTAAACACGCCATTGTTTAAAAAATTAAATTCTCACTTCAACTTTAATCAGTTCGACTTTCGACTTTTTTAGTTCGACTTTTCACCTTTAGTTCGACTTTATACGCCTTTTTCTCAATCACGCCCACTTTCGCTCAAATCCCACTTTTGTTCTTTTTCACTATCCCGGACGAGCCTCCAAAATGTGGGGTTTTATATTAAATATTAAGTTTATTGGCGTAGATTAAGATAAGGGTATAATATTAATTTGACAAACTATTGAATTTCACAATACGACTGCGGCAAGAAGGGTAAGCCCTTTGCTCTCACAACCACACTAGGGCGAACTTGAAGCTGCTTCCCCGTTGAACTCTTGTAATCGACTCTCTGCTCGCTGCTGCCACCGTGCAGCATGTTGCCTTCGTTCTCGATCGTTCTCTCCTATTCGCCGACTTGCGAATTCGCCGTCTTTGTCTTTGCATCTTTGTTGCTCGTCGTCTTTGCAACAATGATGCCGTCGTTGCTGCTCGGTTCATTGCCTCTCGTCGTTGTTGCTCATCTTTGTTACTCGTCGTTGTTGTCTAGGGATCTTTTTGCTGTTACATCAATTGGATTCGTGTACACAGCTATACACTAACCCACATATATTGTAGTTATTAAATATAAAAATTATTATTAGTATTATTTTTATATCTTTTATATACTATGTTGTATAAAATTTTTTTTTTATAAAAGAAACATTTTTTTATTTTTTTTTAAATATATTTATATATATTCTTATTCTTTTTTTTGTGTTTCATTTATTTATTCTTTTAAGCCTATCCTTATGAACTTTATGTTCCTTATTTTTCTTATTCTTTTATAATAATATTATTATTGTTTTCTACACCAATGACCTCAAACGGTCTTATATAAGAAGATTCTAATTTATGACCTGTTTCATTCTTTAAATAAACTTGGTCTTCTATTTCTATTTTAAAATCTAATACTTTCTTATCTTTTATTTCTTTTTGCTTAATTTTATTTTTTTCTAAAAGTATTCGACTTCTCTTATACGCGTTTTCTAGTCTAAACTTAACTTCTTTAGAATAATTTTCTTTATTATATATAGGTTCTATGGTATTTACGCTATTAAATTGTATTGGTAAGTTATTTTGTCTACCAAATACTAGTTCATATGGACAATCTATATGAGTTACTGATGGTGTTGTGTTAAAACAATACACGAAATTCTGTAACCATACGTCCCAGTCAGTTTCATCTACTGATACAGTATATGAACGAATGTACTCACTGAATGTCCTATGACTTCTTTCAACGGTACCCAATGTCTGGTGATGGTGTGCTGTAGATGTTATGTTATCTATTTTTAAATATTTGCACAAGTCAGTTATAATGGAATTTTTGTATTCTGTTCCCATGTCCGTAATGAACGTCTTCATTGGACCGTACTTCAGAATAAAAAATTCGAATATGGCTTTTGCGACAGTTGTTGCACTTTTCTTTGCAACAGGAATTGCTATTAAATACTTTGTCAAATCACATATTAAAGTGATTGCGTATTCATTCCCATTTTCCGAACGTGGTAGTGGACCAATTGTGTCTACTATCACTCTGTCAAAAGCATATTGTGGAGTTTCGGTTATTATCATAGGTAATCTTATATGTTTCGTCGTTTTCGACGTCAGGCATTTTGGACATTTATTTATGTACTCTTTTACATGTTTAGTCATGTTTTTCCAATAATATTGTCTCTTTATTTTTGATATCCTTTTATTTATGCCTGTATGACCTCCTTGAATTGGATCGTCATGGAATGTAGACAATATAGCTTCTTTTCCTTGTTCATTATTTATTTGGGTCACCGGCTTGAGTAGCGCTACTCTTAATGATTTTAAATTTTTATTGCCCATGCGTGTGAAAGTATCTATTGAAATTGATTCAAAGAACTTTTCGTTCGGTGCCACTTTTAGTTGGCTGATTTTAGATACACCGGCTTGCCATTCAAGCCTTTGGGAAAACTGGCCTAAGTCGAGAATTCCATTGGAGTACAAATCGCTAAAATTAATTCTTGCTATAACTGTTTTTCCATGTTTCAATAAACATGTGGAATCTGTTATTCGCAAGTTCACTACTTTTCGTACCTCGTCATTTGTGATGACTTCATATACGTTGGGCCTAGAAGCTTTTTCAAGACTTTGCTTTGGCAATAGTTCTTGTTTATTTTGTGCAGAAATTGTTTTGTCTACTTTGGTGCCTGGTAGTGACTTTCAGGACTTTTCTATTCATGTCAATTAAGTCGGATATTGTTATCCTTGAAAGGGCGTCTGCCACAAAATTATCTTTCCCTCTCAAATACTCTACCGTAAAGTCATATTCTTCTAATTCGAGTCGCATGGGTGTAAATTTTGAGCTTCTGGTTTATCATAGAAAGCAAATATGTTAAAGGTCTGTGATCCGTTCTAACTGTGAAATGTTTACCATATATATATGGTCGAAAATGCGTAAATCTTGTTCTGTAGTACTCTTACTTGCTTTCACCTTTAGTGAATGCTCTTGATGCATATGCAACTGGGAGTTGGAGTCCATTATAGTTTTGAGTTAAAACTGCTCCAAATGCTTGCTTGCTTGCAACTGTGATTATGCAAAATTTCTTGCTAAAAATCTAGGAGTACGGTAATAAATTTGGTAGAACAAGTTGCTTTTTTAGGTATTGCAATGCCTCTTCACATTCTGTTGATCATCTAAATGGGCCATCCTTTTTCGGCATAATCTTGTTATGTGCCGTGAATATTCGCCGAAGTTTTTTATAAAACGTCTATAATAATTGCAAAATGCTACGAATCTTCTAGCGCTGTCCGTAGAGACTGGATAGTTATTGATAACATCAAATTTTTTATCGTCTGGTAAGATTCCTTTATCTGTGCATCTGTGACCTAAAAACGTCACCTTGTTCATATGTGCCGAATTAATTTTCTTGACATAATTTCAGATTGTTTCTTCTACAAAGTTTGGAAAACATCTGTTAAGTTTTTAATCATATGTTGTTCAGAACAAAAAATAACGATTAAATCATCCATGTAAAGGAAAGCTTGTGTAGGCTCACGGTCTGAGAATGCCATTGCCGTCAATTTCCCAAATGAATGAGCAATTACTTTTAAACCAAATGGTAAATTGCGGGAAGCTATATGAACCATTGCTTAGTTTAAAAAGAAGTTATATTTCTTGAGCTTTCCCTCAAGCTCAATCTGGTGGAAACCTGACATTAAGTCAAGGCATGAAAAATATTTATCTCTACCCAATTGATCAAGAATATCGTCAATTCTGGGGAGTGGAAATTTATCTGACAGCAATTTTTTATTTATTTGGCGATAGTCAACCATTAATCGCCATTTTTTCTCTTAAGAGCCCGGAAGAGATTTCTTTGGGACTAATAAGAGTGAGCTATTATAAAAGGAAACAGACGGTTCAACAATATTTTGTTCAATTAACTTTCCAACTTGTCGTTGGGATTTCTTCTTTGTTTTGCTATGCGGTCTTATCGATAATTTTTCATATAGACCGACTCACTCATCCTCTAGCTCCCAGTTTTTGCTTATTGAAGTTGTTTGTTGTGATTAGTTCGGTTTCAAGTCCGAACACATCACTATACTCGATGCATATTTCCCCAAGTTGTTGTTTAAACAAAATTCGAAAATTTTTCTTAAATTTATTAATTATAAACCCTTTTCTATTGTCTCTCAGATTTTGAACTACATCGTAGTTCATAAGCGATTTAAAAATTTTATGTTAAAAAAGCTCACTATTCGGCATTTATCTATGGTATTTAAAAATCGGACAAAAGTATTTTGGGCTGTAGCAATAGTGTTTGCAACATAAACACCCGGTTTAATTTCCTGATTTGGAATTAAAATATTTCTTTCTGCTGAAGACAACTCTATTTTGCGTATCACTTGTGATCTTGCTGGTAGAACTGTTGAATTAGTTCCAGAACTAAATGTTATTGGAACATAAAACGGATACTTTAGGTTTTGTGGTCTAATTATAAACCAATCCTCTGAACTATTGTAATCTAATTTGCAATTAAATGTTTTTATGAAATCTAATACGTATTATCTCATCATAAAAGATTGTGAAATCTGGAATGATGTAGTTGAAATTTATATGGAATAATGTATTTGTCTGTTTGTAGTTCGATTGAGACTAGTCCTTTGTAGCTCATTACACCTTCTCCTATGCCTCGAATGTCTATAATTCTATTGATTTGGATGTCATGAAAGACATCAGAATTTTCTTTTATAATTGAAATATTCGCACCTGTATCAATCAAAAATGTTATCTTTTTATTTGTTCCAACATTTTCGAATGATACGAAATTGTTGAGACTTAGGTTAATAGAATATATTTTACTATTTAACCCTGAGTATCTGGAGGAATCTCCAAGAGTTTCCCGAAGTATCTTGGGCAACTCGCACATTATTGTTATTGTTATAATAACTTCTATATTGGTTGTTGCCTCGGTTGGAATTATTCCTACCTCGGTTATAACCTCGTCCACCTCTATTGTTGTTTCCGTTATTATTATTGGAATTGTAGTTACCACGGCCATTGCCTTTTATAATCCCCTTGAGGATATTAACTACCTGCTCTATTATTGTAGTCTCGCTGAAATAATACTGTACTTGCACTTCCAGTAATTTCTGTGTTGCAATGGATATATTTACCCATTACATCATTGAAAGTAACGAAGCTACCAGCTTCCAGTAATACTTTCAGTTTCTCGTAGTCACAATTTTTAATCATTGCAGAAATAGACTCGTTTGTTGAGAATTCTTCCGCATTGTTTGGGTCTAGGCCGTCATCAATAAAGGCTGCTTCCACTTGCTTTCGCAAATTGTCCATTTCGGTTGCATACTGGGAAGCAGTTTTGCCTTTTTGTTTTATATTCAGTAATTTAGCTTTTAATACGTCGGGAGATTCTCCTTTTACGTTATCTTTAAGATTGTTTATTATTCCGGATATAGTGGATTCATTTTCAGCTAAGAACATTATTGCTAAGGTTATTTTTGATTTAATGACCTCAACTGCTATATCCTCCTGGTCGCCTTTAGTTCTTTCCACAATGCGTGTATTAGATATGAATCTGTTTAACCATAGCTTTTTACCATAAAATTCAGGCACTGAAGATACAAACTCGTTTCACGTATTCCCTGCCTGCTGGCAGCTTAGGTTAGCCATTGTTTCTGTATTTTCTTGTAGCGTTTCAATGTCACTATCAATATCAATGTCAATATCATGTCAATATCAATCTTGTAATATTCAGTAAAACACGTCTGTACTCTGTAGCTGCTCGGGATAGACTGCCTATTTATTGAATATAACATGTATATATCTAAACACACTAACAGCAACGCCTACTGCACGATACTACATCACTCCCTCTTTTTTTTTTTTTTTTTAATCTTGGATTAGTTGCCTCGTAATAAATGCCCACTTCTCAATTTCCAGCTTGATACCGATCAGGTATTTTCCGTGTCCTTTTCAACCGCTTAGTAGTCACATCTGAATACTTGAGGAACTTTCTTAACATGAGCCACATTGCGTCTGTAGTGTGATCCTGTACCTTGATTCTCAATAGTTACCTCTGACCCATTCCGCTTGACAACTTTATAGACTGTCGGTTCAAAGGTTGTTGCTAATTTATTTGTAGTCATTTGTCTTTTCGCTACAACTTCATCTCCTTCTTCCACATCATTTGGCTTAGCATGGCGTTTCCGATCGGCATATTCCTTCCCCTTAAATTTCGCTAGAGCGTCCTGATCGCGTACTTCTCCATCCAAATTCTCAAAAGAGATTTCGTCCATTAAAGGTAATTTATCCCGAATATTTCTATTAAACATCAACTCTGCCGGTGTTTTCAAAGATGTTGAGTGTGGTGTCGATCGATACATCAACAAATAAGTCTGCAACCCATCTCGCCAATCGTTTTTATCGTTTTGACAAATTATTAATCGTTTTAACAACGACCGATTCTGCCGTTCAACCTCACCATTCATTTGTGGCCAATATGGCGTCGTGTCTAATAATTTAATGTTGTTCATCCGACAATATTACTGAAATTCCTGGCTTACGCTTGAATACTTTTCGGTAGACCAAAACGTGCGAAAATAGTTTTCAATCGTTTTATTGATTCCATTGAATCAATTTTTTTCATAATTTCCACCTCAACGTATCGGCTGTAGTAATCAACTATCACGAACAAATAATGTCCCGAAGGAAGTGGACCACAAAAATCAATTGCGATATGTTCCCATGGCATCGTTGGTAAATTCGTTCTTTTTAATGGCTCCGGAACTGACGGTAGACTTACTAGAAGGCATCCTTGACACTGTTTCACAAAGTTTTCAACCATCGCATCCATTTTTGGCCACCAAACTTTTGCTCGTAGTCGTCTCTTCATCACGGTCATCCCCGGATGTCCCTCATGTGCCAATTGAAGCACTTGCTCTTGCAGGTTTTCCGGAATCACAATACGTGTGCCACGTAGCAATATATTTCCAGCGAAGCATAATTCATTTCTGAATACCTTGAACATTGAAATCTCGTCAGTCCATTTATCGGTTTGCAAGGCATCCTTCACCAGCTGAATCTCTTTATCCTTAATTGACGCCTCCTGAATTTCAATGTTTTTAAGTGCTTTAGGTTCTGAATGTGCTACAATCCATTGAATAAATTCTTCTGTTTCATTATCCGAATCCAATTTCGCATTAACTTTGTTCAATAGCCTTGACAAAGGATCTGCAATATTTGTCTTTCCAGGCTTATAACTGACCTTGAACTTATACGACATGAGACGAATAACCCACCGCTCAATCCTTGCACATGGTTTTGACTTCGGCCCGAACAATAATTCTAATGCCTTGTGATCCGTGATAAGCTCAAAGTTTCTTCCAAATAGAAAATAATGGAATCGTTCAACAGCCCATACCAACGCTAGTGCCTCCTTTTCTCCTTGCGCATATTTCAATTCGGGTGACGTCAAGCTACGGCTGGCGTATGAAATAACTCGTTCCACATCATTTTGGAATTGGATCAACACAGCACCATGCCAACTGGACTAGCGTCTGCTATAACTTGAGTGCGACATTTCACATCGTAATATCCCAATGTCATATCCGATATAAGACTGTTTTTCAGCGTTTCAAACGCACGTGCATGCTCAGGTTTCCAACTAAAACTAGTACCCTTCTTAGTGAGTTGTCGCAGTGGTTCACTGACTGTCGCTATATTTGGGATAAATCTACCAACATAATTTACAAGTCCAAGGAAACTGCGAAATTCCTCAGCCGTATTTGGTTCCCGAAATTCTCTCACCGCTATGGTTTTATCATGCTTTACTTTAATTCCATGTGCCGTAAGCCGATATCCAATGAAATCAATTTCGCTCATCCCAAACTGACACTTGTCTTTATTCAATGTTATTGTGTATTCTCGAAATCGATCCAATACTTTTCTAAGTCGAGCATCGTGAATCTCCCTTGTTGGTGCATGAACAACCACGTCATCAATGTTTATCAAGACGCCACTACATCCATTAAAAATCTGCTCCATTATTTTTTGAAAAATTTCCGGCGCACAACTTATGCCAAAAATCAGTCGAGTATATCGAAACAAACCTTTCTTGGTCATAAAAGTTGTTATTTCTCTTGATTCAGGAGAAATTGCAACCTGATGGTAGGCTTGCTTAACGTCAAGTTTCGAGAACACCTTTGCTTCACCAGATGCGGCAAGAAATCTTCCATTGTTGGCAGCGGATGATTTTCGCGTTCCACCGCTTCATTTGCACGCCGCATGTCAACACAAATACGCACATCCTTTCCTTTTGGTGCACAAACCAACGGTGATATCCACTTTGATACGCCAACCACTTTTTCAACAATACCCTGCTTCATCATTTCCTCGACTTTTTCCTCCACGAGATTTTCCAGTGGCAAAGGTACTCGTCTATATGGTTGAACCACGCCCTTTGCATCTTTTTTAATCGGGAGGTCCACAACCAATCCCTTAATTGTCCCAAGAGGTTTGATCTCCTTAACTTCAGACTTTATTGTATTTATCTCATTAGTGACAGAACCATGGCCAATTTGAAGAACACCCAAGGCCTTGGCCGTTTCGTATCCAAGCAGAATCTTCCCAAGTTCATCGGCTACATAGAACTCCGCCACTGTTTGTGTCTTAACCGTTGCAACAAATTTTTCCACAAACTTAAGCACGTATCCACCGTACGACCTAAAATTGACATCTACTTCGTTTTGCCAGCTTGTGGTCCTAACGCCTTTTGCCTTCAACTCCAACCACGACTCTCGATCCACTATATTATGTCGTGACCCAGAATCAATGATCACTTCGAGTTCAATTCCACCAATTGAGCACCAAATTTTATTTTCCGCCACGTTGAAGTCCATCCAGAAAACATCCTCATATTCCGAAGTCACCATTCGTACATCCTCAAAATCGAATGGTGCTGGTCCATCTCCGTTTCGCATTTTCTGAAAAAAAATACAAAAGGAAATCAATCACATCCCAACATTATTTTTTTCTGCAAGCCGTTTTTTCAAAACTGTTATGTAAAACAGCTATGTTGCGCGATGTCTTAGATTCACATAATCTGACCGATATATGTAAAGCAATAACCTGTATAATAGGTACAACATGTTTCCGACTGTTTAAACGATAACATGCAGTATCGACTTATCACTGCAGCAGTATCGACTTATCACTGCTTAAGTGCGCAAGCAAATTATATCTTGCGACTTTCTGCGCAAGCAACCACTTCATTGCGACTTTTTGCGCAAGCAAATTATATCTTGCGACTTTTTGCGCAAGCAACCACTTCATTCGACTTTTTCTAAGCAACTTCTTAATTGCGACTTTTCAACTTATGCGCAAAGCTAATTGCGACTTACAAATTTTCAACAACGCTTTCCAACGTTTCAACTTTTTTTTTTTTTTTTTTTTTTTTACAACACTTGCCCAGTTTAGATTATCCTCGTCGCCAATGTAATATTCAGTAAAACACGTCTGTACTCTGTAGCTGCTCGGGATAGACTGCCTATTTATTGAATATAACATGTATATATTAAACACACTAACAGCAACGCCTACTGCACGATACTACAATCATAATTTGGCCTCAATATGAATAAATTGACTCAACAATATTGGTATTGAAAAAAAATTTTTTTTTTGAAATTCGATCGTACCCCATGAATAGGGGTTCATGACTTATGATCAAAAAGTGCGAAATTTGAAAACTCCCATAACTTTGTGAAAACTCATCCGATATACAATCGGAATGTCTTTTTGATCATAATTTGGCCTCAATATGAATAAATTGACTCAACAATATTGGTTTTGAAAAAAAATTTTTTTTTTGAAATTCGATCGTATCCCATGAATAGGGGTTCATGACTTATGATCAAAAAGTGCGAAATTTGAAAACTCCCATAACTTTGTGAAAACTCATCCGATCTACAAGCGGAATGTCTTTTTGATCATAATTTGGCCTCAATATGAATAAATTGACTCAACAATATTGGTTTTGAAAAAAAATTTTTTTTTTGAAAAATTCGATCGTACCCCATGAATAGGGGTTCATGACTAATGATCAAAAAGTGCGAAATTTGAAAACTCCCATAACTTTGTGAAAACTCATCCGATCTACATGCGGAATGTCTTTTTGATCATAATTTGGCCTCAATATGAATAAATTGACTCAACAATATTGGTTTTGAAAAAAAAAAAAATTTTGAAAAATTTGATCGTACCCCATGAATAGGGGTTCATGACTTATGATCAAAAAGTACGAAATTTGAAAACCCCCATAACTTTGTGAAAACTCATCCGATTTACATGCGGAATATGTTTTTGATCATAATTTGGCCTCAATATGAATAAATTGACTCAACAATATTGGTTTTGAAAAAAAAATTTTTTTTGAAAAATTCGATCGTACCCCATGAATAGGGGTTCATGACTTATGATCAAAAAGTGCGAAATTTGAAAACTCCCATAACTTTGTGAAAACTCATCCAATCTACATGCGGAATGTCTTTTTGATCATAATTTGGCCTCAATATGAATAAATTGACTCAACAATATTGGTTTTGAAAAAAAAAAAATTTTTGAAAAATTTGATCGTACCCCATGAATAGGGGTTCATGACTTATGATCAAAAAGTGCGAAATTTGAAAACTCCCATAACTTTGTGAAAACTCATCCGATCTACATGCGGAATATCTTTTTGATCATAATTTGGCCTCAATATGAATAAATTGACTCAACAATATTGGTTTTGAAAAAAAATAAGATTTTTGAAAAATTTGATCGTACCCCATGAATAGGGGTTCATGACTTATGATCAAAAAGTGCGAAATTTGAAAACTCCCATAACTTTGTGAAAACTCATCCGATCTACATGCGGAATATCTTTTTGATCATAATTTGGCCTCAATATGAATAAATTGACTCAACAATATTGGTTTTGAAAAAAAATTTTTTTTTTTTAAATTCGATCGTACCCCATGAATAGGGGTTCATGACTTATGATCAAAAAGTGCGAAATTTGAAAACTCCCATAACTTTGTGAAAACTCATCCGATCTACATGCGGAATATCTTTTTGATCATAATTTGGCCTCAATATGAATAAATTGACTCAACAATATTGGTTTTGAAAAAAAATATTATTTTTGAAAAATTCGATCGTACCCCATGAATAGGGGTTCATGACTTATGATCAAAAAGTGCGAAATTTGAAAACTCCCATAACTTTGTGAAAACTCATCCGATCTACATGCGGAATATCTTTTTGATCATAATTTGGCCTCAATATGAATAAATTGACTCAACAATATTGGTTTTGAAAAAAAATATGATTTTGAAAAATTCGATCGTACCCCATGAATAGGGGTTCATGACTTATGATCAAAAAGTACGAAATTTGAAAACTCCCATAACTTTGTGAAAACTCATCCGATCTACATGCGGAATATCTTTTTGATCATAATTTGGCCTCAATATGAATAAATTGACTCAACAATATTGGTTTTGAAAAAAAATTTTTTTTTTGAAAAATTTGATCGTACCCCATGAATAGGGGTTCATGACTTATGATCAAAAAGTACGAAATTTGAAAACTCCCATAACTTTGTGAAAACTCATCCGATCTACATGCGGAATGTCTTTTTGATCATAATTTGGCCTCAATATGAATAAATTGACTCAACAATATTGGTTTTGAAAAAAAATTTTTTTTTTGAAATTCGATCGTACCCCATGAATAGGGGTTCATGACTTATGATCAAAAAGTACGAAATTTGAAAACTCCCATAACTTTGTGAAAACTCATCCGATCTACATGCGGAATATCTTTTTGATCATAATTTGGCCTCAATATGAATAAATTGACTCAACAATATTGGTTTTGAAAAAAATAATGATTTTGAAAAATTCGATCGTACCCCATGAATAGGGGTTCATGACTTATGATCAAAAAGTACGAAATTTGAAAACTCCCATAACTTTGTGAAAACTCATCCGATCTACATGCGGAATATCTTTTTGATCATAATTTGGCCTCAATATGAATAAATTGACTCAACAATATTGGTTTTGAAAAAAAATAATTTTTTGAAAAAATTCGATCGTACCCCATGAATAGGGGTTCATGACTTATGATCAAAAAGTGCGAAATTTGAAAACTCCCATAACTTTGTGAAAACTCATCCGATCTACATGCGGAATATCTTTTTGATCATAATTTGGCCTCAATATGAATAAATTGACTCAACAATATTGGTTTTGAAAAAAAATTTGATTTTGAAAAATTCGATCGTACCCCATGAATAGGGGTTCATGACTTATGATCAAAAAGTACGAAATTTGAAAACTCCCATAACTTTGTGAAAACTCATCCGATCTACATGCGGAATATCTTTTTGATCATAATTTGGCCTCAATATGAATAAATTGACTCAACAATATTGGTTTTGAAAAAAAATTTGATTTTGAAAAATTTGATCGTACCCCATGAATAGGGGTTCATGACTTATGATCAAAAAGTACGAAATTTGAAAACTCCCATAACTTTGTGAAAACTCATCCGATCTACATGCGGAATATCTTTTTGATCATAATTTGGCCTCAATATGAATAAATTGACTCAACAATATTGGTTTTGAAAAAAAATATGATTTTTGAAAAATTTGATCGTACCCCATGAATAGGGGTTCATGACTTATGATCAAAAAGTACGAAATTTGAAAACTCCCATAACTTTGTGAAAACTCATCCGATCTACATGCGGAATATCTTTTTGATCATAATTTGGCCTCAATATGAATAAATTGACTCAACAATATTGGTTTTGAAAAAAAATTTTTTTTTTGAAAAATTCGATCGTACCCCATGAATAGGGGTTCATGACTTATGATCAAAAAGTGCGAAATTTGAAAACTCCCATAACTTTGTGAAAACTCATCCGATCTACATGCGGAATATCTTTTTGATCATAATTTGGCCTCAATATGAATAAATTGACTCAACAATATTGGTTTTGAAAAAAATTAATTTTGAAAAATTTCGATCGTACCCCATGAATAGGGTTCATGACTTATGATCAAAAAGTACGAAATTTGAAAACTCCCATAACTTTGTGAAAACTCATCCGATTTACATGCGGAATATCTTTTTGATCATAATTTGGCCTCAATATGAATAAATTGACTCAACAATATTAGTTTTGAAAAAAAATTTTTTTTTGAAATTCGATCGTACCCCATGAATAGGGGTTCATGACTTATGATCAAAAAGTACGAAATTTGAAAACTCCCATAACTTTGTGAAAACTCATCCGATTTACATGCGGAATATCTTTTTGATCATAATTTGGCCTCAATATGAATAAATTGACTCAACAATATTGGTTTTGAAAAAAAATGGATTTTGAAAAATTTGATCGTACCCCATGAATAGGGGTTCATGACTTATGATCAAAAAGTACGAAATTTGAAAACTCCCATAACTTTGTGAAAACTCATCCGATCTACATGCGGAATATCTTTTTGATCATAATTTGGCCTCAATATGAATAAATTGACTCAACAATATTGGTTTTGAAAAAAAATTGATTTTGAAAAATTCGATCGTACCCCATGAATAGGGGTTCATGACTTATGATCAAAAAGTACGAAATTTGAAAACTCCCATAACTTTGTGAAAACTCATCCGATCTACATGCGGAATGTCTTTTTGATCATAATTTGGCCTCAATATGAATAAATTGACTCAACAATATTGGTTTTGAAAAAAAATTTTTGAGTTTTGAAATTTTGATCATAACCCATGAACCACGTATTCATGGGGTACGGTCGAATTAAAAAAAAAATTTTTTTTCAAAACTAATATTGTTGAGTCAATTTATTCATATTGAGGCCAAATTATGATCAAAACCATATTCCGCATGTAAATCGGATGAGTTTTCACAAAGTTATGGGAGTTTTCAAATTTCGCACTTTTTGATCATAAGTCATGAAAACCTATTCATGGGGTACGATCGAATTTCAAAAAAAAAATTTTTTTTCAAAACCAATATTGTTGAGTCAATTTATTCATATTGAGGCCAAATTATGATCAAAACCATATTCCGCATGTAAATCGGATGAGTTTTCACAAAGTTATGGGAGTTTTCAAATTTCGCACTTTTTGATCATAAGTCATGAACCCCTATTCATGGGGTACGATCAAATTTTTCAAAATATTATTTATTTTCAAAACTAATATTGTTGAGTCAATTTATTTATATTAAGGCCAAATTATGATCAAAACCATATTCCGCATGTAAATCGGATGAGTTTTCACAAAGTTATGGGGGTTTTCAAATTTCGTACTTTTTGATCATAAGTCATGAACCCCTATTCATGGGGTACGATTGAATTACAAAAAAAAAATTTTTTTTCAAAACTAATATTGTTGAGTCAATTTATTCATATTGAGGCCAAATTATGATCAAAAAGATATTCCGCATGTAAATCGGATGAGTTTTCACAAAGTTATGGAAGTTTTCAAATTTCGTACTTTTTGATCATAAGTCATGAACCCCTATTCATGGGGTACGATCAAATTTTTCAAAATCCTTTTTTCTTGAAAACTAATAGTGTTGCGTCAATTTATTCATTTTGAGGCCAAATTATGATCAAAACCATATTCCGCATGTAAATTGGATGAGTTTTCACAAAGTTATGGGGGTTTTCAAATTTCGTACTTTTTGATCATAAGTCATGAACCCCTTTCATGGGGTACGATCGAATTTCAAAAAAAAAAGTTTTTTTCAAAACCAATATTGTTGAGTCAATTTGTTCATATTGAGGCCAAATTATGATCAAAAAGATATTCCGCATGTAGATCGGGTGAGTTTCTACAAAGTTTCGGGAGTTTTCAAATTTCGTACTTTTTGATCATAAGTCATGAACCCCTATTCATGGGGTACGATCAAAATTAAAAAATAAAAGTTTTTTTTCAAAACCAATATTATTGAGTCAATTTATTCATATTGAGGCCAATCGATCGAATTTCAAAAAAATAAAATTTTTTTCAAAACCAATATTGTTGAGTCAATTTATTCATATTGAGGCCAAATTATGATCAAAAAGATATTCCGCATGTAGATCGGGTGAGTTTCTACAAAGTTCTGGGAGTTTTCAAATTTCGTACTTTTTGATCATAAGTCATGAACCCCTTTCATGGGGTACGATCGAATTTAAAAAATAAATTTTTTTTTTCAAAACCAATATTATTGAGTCAATTTATTCATATTGAGGCCAATCGATCGAATTTAAAAAAAAAAAATTTTTTTTTCAAAACCAATATTGTTAGTCAATTTAATCATATTGAGGCCAAATTATGATCAAAACCATATTCCGCATGTAAATCGGATGAGTTTTCACAAAGTTATGGGGGTTTTTAAAATTCGTAGTTTTTGATCATAAGTCACGAACCCCTTCATGGGGTACGATCGAATTTAAAAAAAAAAAGTTTTTTTCAAAACCAATATTGTTGAGTCAATTTATTCATATTGAGGCCAAATTATGATCAAAACCATATTCCGCATGTAAATTGGATGAGTTTTCACAAAGTTATGGGGGTTTTCAAATTTCGTACTTTTTGATCATAAGTCATGAACCCCTTTCATGGGGTACGATCGAATTTAAAAAATAAATTTTTTTTTTCAAAACCAATATTATTGAGTCAATTTATTCATATTGAGGCCAATCGATCGAATTTCAAAAAAAAAAATTTTTTTTCAAAACCAATATTGTTGAGTCAATTTAATCATATTGAGGCCAAATTATGATCAAAAAGATATTCCGCATGTAAATCGGATGAGTTTTCACAAAGTTATGGGAGTTTTCAAATTTCGCACTTTTTGATCATAAGTCATGAACCCCTATTCATGGGGTACGATCAAATTTTTCAAAATCTTATTTATTTTCAAAACTAATATTGTTGAGTCAATTTATTTATATTAAGGCCAAATTATGATCAAAACCATATTCCGCATGTAAATCGGATGAGTTTTCACAAAGTTATGGGGGTTTTTAAAATTCGTACTTTTTGATCATAAGTCACGAACCCCTTTCATGGGGTACGATCGAATTTAAAAAATACATTTTTTTTTTCAAAACCAATATTATTGAGTCAATTTATTCATATTGAGGCCAATCGATCGAATTTCAAAAAAAAAAAATTTTTTTCAAAACCAATATTGTTGAGTCAATTTAATCATATTGAGGCCAAATTATGATCAAAAAGATATTCCGCATGTAAATTGGATGAGTTTTCACAAAGTTATGGGGGTTTTCAAAATTCGTACTTTTTGATCATAAGTCATGAACCCCTATTCATGGGGTACGATCAAATTTAAAAAAAAAATTTTTTTTCAAAACTAATATTGTTGAGTCAATTTATTCATATTGAGGCCAAATTATGATCAAAACCATATTCCGCATGTAAATCGGATGAGTTTTCACAAAGTTATGGGAGTTTTCAAATTTCGCACTTTTTGATCATAAGTCATGAAAACCTATTCATGGGGTACGATCGAATTTCAAAAAAAAAATTTTTTTCAAAACCAATATTGTTGAGTAAATTTATTCATATTGAGGCCAAATTATGATCAAAACCATATTCCGCATGTAAATCGGATGAGTTTTCACAAAGTTATGGGAGTTTTCAAATTTCGCACTTTTTGATCATAAGTCATGAACCCCTATTCATGGGGTACGATCGAATTTCAAAAAAAAAAATTTTTTTTTCAAAACCAATATTGTTGAGTCAATTTATTCATATTGAGGCCATTTTATGATCAAAAAGATATTCCGCATGTAGATCGGATGAGTTTTCACAAAGTTATGGGAGTTTTCAAATTTCGTACTTTTTGATCATAAGTCATGAACCCCTATTCATGGGGTACGATCAAATTTTTCAGAATCTTATTTATTTTCAAAACTAATATTGTTGAGTCAATTTATTTATATTGAGGCCAAATTATGATCAAAACCATATTCCGCATGTAAATCGGATGAGTTTTCACAAAGTTATGGGAGTTTTCAAATTTCGCACTTTTTGATCATAAGTCATGAACCCCTATTCATGGGGTACGATCAAATTTTTCAAAATCTTATTTATTTTCAAAACTAATATTGTTGAGTCAATTTATTTATATTGAGGCCAAATTATGATCAAAACCATATTCCGCATGTAAATCGGATGAGTTTTCACAAAGTTATGGGAGTTTTCAAATTTCGCACTTTTTGATCATAAGTCATGAACCCCTATTCATGGGGTACGATCAAATTTTTCAAAAACTTATTTTTTTTCAAAACTAATATTGTTGAGTCAATTTATTCATATTGAGGCCAAATTATGATCAAAACCATATTCCGCATGTAAATCGGATGAGTTTTCACAAAGTTATGGGGGTTTTCAAATTTCGTACTTTTTGATCATAAGTCATGAACCCCTATTCATGGGGTACGATTGAATTTCAAAAAAAAAATTTTTTTTCAAAACTAATATTGTTGAGTCAATTTATTCATATTGAGGCCAAATTATGATCAAAAAGATATTCCGCATGTAAATCGGATGAGTTTTCACAAAGTTATGGAAGTTTTCAAATTTCGTACTTTTTGATCATAAGTTGTTAGTTAGAATGTCTGCACAGTGTAATTGTAAAATAAGAACACACGATGAACGATGTATTCACGACGAACGTTTTATTCAGAGTGAGGTATATAGGAGATAGAAACAATGCAATTAGAGATGGAACTCTTCAAACTTAGTGATGTAAAACTAATAACACAATTTATCGCAATTTGACTTGCATAATTTCAACACTTCTTCTCAAGTTAAATTTCCAAATAATAAATTTACATTTCAAGTTAATTATAAACTTCAAGGTATTTTCAAAACTTAGTGTGCTTTGCTAATAATACATTCCAAGATTCTTAACAAAATAATTGTGCTTTTCTTTTTGCAAGTTTTTTGTAAATATGTCAGATACATTTTCATTAGTTGGCACATAATTAATTGAGATTACATTTTTTGCTACAACTTCTCTGATATGATGATGCTTAATGTCTATATGTTTCGTTCTTTTATGGTGCACTGGATTTGCTGCTATCTGCTGTGCACTTAAGTTATCGCCATTAATTTTGATTGGGTCTGTTTCAGGATGACAGCGAATCTCCTCCAGCAGTCGCCTTAGATAAGTAGCTTCCTTTGCTGCTGTTGAAAGGGCGACGTATTCAGCCTCCGTACTGCTGAGTGCGACCAAACCCTGCTTCTTTGATTCCCATGAAAATGCTGCGCCTCCAAAATAGAAAGTATATCCAGTGTACGACTTTCTATCCAGGCTATCGTTTGCCCAGTCCGCATCAACAAATCCATGCAGGAGCTTTCCAGTCTTTCGGTAGTGCATTTTTAAATCAATCGTCTTGGCTAGGTACCGCAGGATATGTTTTGCAGCAGACTCATGCTCGACATGTGGATCGTTGTTTCGTTGCGCAAGTTTGCTGACTGAGTGGGCAATGTCAGGACGTGTCGAAATAGCCAGGTACATTAACGATCCGATCAGCGATTGGTAATCAGTCACATTCACCTTGGAGCATTTGTTATCGTTGCAACTAATCTGAAAGCCAGGATCCAATGGCGTAGAAACTGATCGACATAAAGTCATTTTATACTTTTCTAACAAAGATTTAATGTATTGCTTCTGATGAATTGAAATCGGACCAACTTCTCCTTGGCGATGTATTTCTATCCCTAGGAAATTATTTAATTCAGAACAATCATTTATGTTGAAAGAGTCCTTCAGTTTCGCTACTATATTGTTAATGTCTTTTTTCCTTGAACAGGCTATTATTAGATCATCTACATATACAGCTATTAGACTATATGAATTCTGATCTATTCTTTTATATAAACATGGCTCATTCTTTGTAGCTTTAAATCCAATCTTTTGTAATTGCTCATCTAGAGTACTATTCCAAGCCCTACCAGATTGCTTGAGCCCGTACAAAGCTTTTTCTAATTTTAGAACACGTTCGGGATGATTTTTATTAACAAAATGCTCTGGCTGCCTCATGTATACTGTTTCATCTAACTTACTATTCAAATAGGCATTCGAGACATCTATCTGATGAAGATACAACTCTTTTTCGGCAGCAACAGCTAACAAAAGTCTAATATTCTCATAACGAATGACTGGCGAGAAAGTCTCTACGTAATTTATGCCATATTGCTGGCTACAACCTTTAGCCACTAATCTCGACTTAAACTTTTTTATGTTGCCATCATTGTCCCTTTTAACTCGAAACACCCACATTGACCCGATCGCCTTTTTTCCAGGTGGAAGGTCAACCAAAGACCAGGTTTTGTTAGCAATGAGGGCATCGTATTCTTGTTTCATTGACATCTCCCAGTCAAACGAATGTTTGCCACTCAAAGCATGCTTGACAGTATTGGGAGTTTCGACATCATGATAGGCGACCATATTGTGTAGCATATTGTATTGCTTTCTCGGTCTACCTGGTTGCCCAGTGCGGACAATTTTTGGTCTGCCAGGCCTACGATGATCATTCATCTCTCCCTCAGATCCGCTGGATGTTGTATTCTCGTCAAAGCTCTCGAACTCATCGTCTTCGCCAGCGTCTGCGTCAGCTATGGTTGCTACCTCTTCGTTTCGGTTGCTTATATCTTCTTCTTCGTTTTGGTGATCTTCTTCTTGCGACAAATCCGGTGCTACTTCTTCTTCATCTGACATCATATTTTGATTATGATCGTCTACGAAAAATGAAGCAAAATCGTTAATATTTGGAGAATTACATACTCTTTTGGGAATTTCTTGTTCAACAAATTTAACGTCACGCCGCTCGATGATTTGCTTTGCCTCTCTGTCGTAAAGTCGGTAGGCCTTAGCAGTGAGCGAATATCCAACGAAGACATACTCCTTTCCCTTAGCACGAAATTTGTGATGGTGCATTTTGTCAAGCGCATAGACTGGGGAACCAAATATACGCAGGTGTGTGACAGAAGGCTTACGTCCACTCCAGACCTCAAGGGGAGTAGTTCCATTTAGCGCTTGCGATGGAGACCTGTTTCGTAAGTATGCAGCCGTCGCAATAGCCTCCGCCCACAAAGGTTCCTCAACATTAGCATGAACCATCATTGATCGCGCCATTTCCACAAGGGTGCGATTTGCTCTTTCAGCCACACCGTTTTGTTGTGGCGTATACGGAACGGTTAGCTGTCTTTTTATGCCATTTTCTTTAAGGTAACTATCAAACCGATTATTAATATACTCTTTCCCATTGTCACTTCGGATTGCTTTAATCTTCTTTTCCGTTTGACACTCGACTAAATTCTTGAATATTTGAAACTTTTCAAACGCTTGGTCCTTCGATTTCATAAAGTAAACAAACACTCGCTTAGACATATCGTCTATAAAGGTTATGAAATATTTAGCGCCACCGACGGATTGTACATTTATGGGACCGCAAACATCTGTATGAATCAACTCTAACAACTGAGAAGCACTATTCGAACTGTTTTTGGGAAATGGCTTTGAGCAAATCTTAGATTTATTACACGCATTGCAGTTTGTATTAACCGAGACATTTTTTAAGTTGATACCGTTCACGATCTGGTTACAGATTAAGTCATTCAGACTGTGGAAATTAAGGTGACCATATCTGTAGTGCCACATAATTTCTTTCTCTTGCACCGAAAATAATTTGTTTGTGATGTTATTAAACAGAAATAAATTGTCTTTTAACATAGCCGTAATCAACATTAGTCCGTTCTTCGATTTCACCATAGCACAATTTTCTCTAAATATAACCGAATGGCCAAATTTTAGTGCTTTGCTCACTGAATAGAAATTTAATTGAAGGTCTGGCACATATAGAACATCTTGCAGTAATATTTCACATTCATTTGTTTTTATTTTCACTGTGCCTCTTCCAGGGCTTTCAATTTGTTTATCAGCAGCCAACAAAATTTTATCATTTTTCTCCGTATATGATACAAATAAATCTTTCTGGTAACACATATGCGAAGTGGCACCACTGTCAATACACCAACTGCCTTTTGCTAATTCTTCGTTGTGCATTGCCGAATATACCGCGTACGAAACTTGCTGATTTTCGTTCTTCTTTTCTTTCTGTTCTTGTCGTTTTGATTTGCACTGCACTGATCGGTGTCCACGCTTTCCGCAGTTAAAGCAATTTCCAGAGAATTTGTTGCTCTTCTTTACGCTTGATTCATCTTGCTGCTCGCCGTTCTTTTCGCGCTTGTCACTTTGTCTCTTATTCGCGCCTGCATAAAAGGCTTGCTGCTTGTCTGCTTTGTCACTATTTTCTTCCATTCTATTTGCTTCTGCTAGCAGCTTGACCTTGAGCAATTCCAATGACGGTAGCGAATCTCGTGTCTCCATTGCAACCACGAAATGTTCGTACTCAGAACTTAAACTGGACAATAGAATTATAACTTTTAATTCGTCACTCAAATCAATGCTAACTTCAGCCAACTTGTTCACGATTTCCATAAATGCGTTTATGTATTGTGACATTGTACCGTTTGCTTCCAGTTTCATGCTCAATAACTTTTTGTACAGCGACACTTTTTGAATTGGTCCGGTCGGCACGTGAACCTCGCGTAATGTATCCCAAGCTTCTTTGGCTGTCTTACACTTTTTGACATAGCTAAGCTGAGAAGTATTCACGTATAAAATTATGCACGCCAGGGCTTTTTTATCGGTCAAAACGGATTTTGCAAGTTCCGGATTGATCTCTTGTTTTCCACACACAATGTTCCAGAGCTCTTGGTGGACCAGTATACTTCGCATCTGTATACTCCACACATCGTAATTTTGCTCATTAAGCTTTTCGATTTGAAAACTATGACTCATCTTTTACAATTAATGTTCTGTTAGACTGGGCCCATAACCTATGTTAGTTAGAATGTCTGCACAGTGTAATTGTAAAATAAGAACACACGATGAACGATGTATTCACGACGAACGTTTTATTCAGAGTGAGGTATATAGGAGATAGAAACAATGCAATTAGAGATGGAACTCTTCAAACTTAGTGATGTAAAACTAATAACACAATTTATCGCAATTTGACTTGCATAATTTCAACATAAGTCATGAACCCCTATTCATGGGATACGATCAAATTTTTCAAAATCCTTTTTTTTTCAAAACTAATATTGTTGCGTCAATTTATTCATTTTGAGGCCAAATTATGATCAAAACCATATTCCGCATGTAAATTGGATGAGTTTTCACAAAGTTCTGGGAGTTTTCAAATTTCGCACTTATTGATCATAAGTCATGAACCCCTATTCATGGGGTACGATCAAATTTTTCAAAATCTTATTTTTTTTTCAAAACCAATATTGTTGAGTCAATTTATTCATATTGAGGCCAAATTATGATCAAAACCATATTCCGCATGTAAATCGGATGAGTTTTCACAAAATTATGGGGGCTTTCAAATTTCTTACTTTTTGATCATAAGTCATGAACCCCTTTCATCGGGTACGATCGAATTTCAAAAAAAAAAGTTTTTTTCAAAACCAATATTGTTGAGTCTATTTATTGATATTGAGGCCTGTAGTATCGTGCAGTAGGCGTTGCTGTTAGTGTGTTTAATATATATACATGTTATATTCAATAAATAGGCAGTCTATCCCGAGCAGCTACAGAGTACAGACGTGTTTTACTGAATATTACATTGGCGACGAGGATAATCTAAACTGGGCAAGTGTTGTAAAAAAAAAAAAAAAAAAAAAAAAAGTTGAAACGTTGGAAAGCGTTGTTGAAAATTTGTAAGTCGCAATTAGCTTTGCGCATAAGTTGAAAAGTCGCAATTAAGAAGTTGCTTGCGCAAAAAGTCGCAATGAAGTGGTTGCTTGCGCAAAAAGTCGCAAGATATAATTTGCTTGCGCAAAAAGTCGCAATGAAGTGGTTGCTTGCGCAGAAAGTCGCAAGATATAATTTGCTTGCGCACTTAAGCAGTGATAAGTCGATACTGCTGCAGTGATAAGTCGATACTGCATGTTATCGTTTAAACAGTCGGAAACATGTTGTACCTATTATACAGGTTAATGCTTTACATATATCGGTCAGATTATGTGAATCTAAGACATCGCGCAACATAGCTGTTTTACATAACAGTTTTGAAAAAACGGCTTGCAGAAAAAAATAATGTTGGGATGTGATTGATTTCCTTTTGTATTTTTTTTCAGAAAATGCGAAACGGAGATGGACCAGCACCATTCGATTTTGAGGATGTACGAATGGTGACTTCGGAATTTGAGGATATTTTCTGGATGGACTTCAACGTGGCGGAAAATAAAATTTGGTGCTCAATTGGTGGAATTGAACTCGAAGTGATCATTGATTCTGGGTCACGACATAATATAGTGGATCGAGAGTCGTGGTTGGAGTTGAAGGCAAAAGGCGTTAGGACCACAAGCTGGCAAAACGAAGTAGATGTCAATTTTAGGTCGTACGGTGGATACGTGCTTAAGTTTGTGGAAAAATTTGTTGCAACGGTTAAGACAACCAAGACACAAACAGTGGCGGAGTTCTATGTAGCCGATGAACTTGGGAAGATTCTGCTTGGATACGAAACGGCCAAGGCCTTGGGTGTTCTTCAAATTGGCCATGGTTCTGTCACTAATGAGATAAATACAATAAAGTCTGAAGTTAAGGAGATCAAACCTCTTAGGACAATTAAGGGATTGATTGTGGACCTCCCGATTAAAAAAGATGCAAAGGGCGTGGTTCAAACATATAGACGAGTACCTTTGCCACTGGAAAATCTCGTGGAGGAAAAAGTCGAGGAAATGATGAAGCAGGGTATTGTTGAAAAAGTGGTTGGCGTATCAAAGTGGATATCACCGTTGGTTTGTGCACCAAAAGGAAAGGATGTGCGTATTTGTGTTGACATGCGGCGTGCAAATGAAGCGGTGGAACGCGAAAATCATCCGCTGCCAACAATGGAAGATTTCTTGCCGCATCTGGGTGAAGCAAAGGTGTTCTCGAAACTTGACGTTAAGCAAGCCTACCATCAGGTTGCAATTTCTCCTGAATCAAGAGAAATAACAACTTTTATGACCAAGAAAGGTTTGTTTCGATATACTCGACTGATTTTTGGCATAAGTTGTGCGCCGGAAATTTTTTAAAAAATAATGGAGCAGATTTTTAATGGATGTAGTGGCGTCTTGATTAACATTGATGACGTGGTTGTTCATGCACCAACAAGGGAGATTCACGATGCTCGACTTAGAAAAGTATTGGATCGATTTCGAGAATACACAATAACATTGAATAAAGACAAGTGTCAGTTTGGGATTAGCGAAATTGATTTCATTGGATATCGGCTTACGGCACATGGAATTAAAGTAAAGCATGATAAAACCATAGCGGTGAAGGAAGTTCGCAGTTTCCTTGGACTTGTAAATTATGTTGGTAGATTTATCCCAAATCTAGCGACAGTCAGTGAACCACTGCGACAACTCACTAAGAAGGGTACTAGTTTTAGTTGGAAACCTGAGCATGCACGTGCGTTTGAAACGCTGAAAAACAGTCTTATATCGGATATGACATTGGGATATTACGATGTGAAATGTCGCACTCAAGTTATAGCAGACGCTAGTCCAGTTGGCATGGTGCTGTGTTGATCCAATTCCAAAATGATGTGGAACGAGTTATTTCATACGCCAGCCGTAGCTTGACGTCACCCGAATTAAAATATGCGCAAGGAGAAAAGGAGGCACTAGCGTTGGTATGGGCTGTTGAACGATTCCATTATTTTCTATTTGGAAGAAACTTTGAGCTTATCACGGATCACAAGGCATTAGAATTATTGTTCGGGCCGAAGTCAAAACCATGTGCAAGGATTGAGCGGTGGGTTATTCGTCTCATGTCGTATAAGTTCAAGGTCAGTTATAAGCCTGGAAAGACAAATATTGCAGATCCTTTGTCAAGGCTATTGAACAAAGTTAATGCGAAATTGGATTCGGATAATGAAACAGAAGAATTTATTCAATGGATTGTAGCACATTCAGAACCTAAAGCACTTAAAAACATTGAAATTCAGGAGGCGTCAATTAAGGATAAAGAGATTCAGCTGGTGAAGGATGCCTTGCAAACCGATAAATGGACTGACGAGATTTCAATGTTCAAGGTATTCAGAAATGAATTATGCTTCGCTGGAAATATATTGCTACGTGGCACGCGTATTGTGATTCCGGAAAACCTGCAAGAGCAAGTGCTTCAATTGGCACATGAGGGACATCCGGGGATGACCGTGATGAAGAGACGACTACGAGCAAAAGTTTGGTGGCCAAAAATGGATGCGATGGTTGAAAACTTTGTGAAACAGTGTCAAGGATGCCTTCTAGTAAGTCTACCGTCAGTTCCGGAGCCATTAAAAAGAACGAATTTACCAACGATGCCATAGGAACATATCGCAATTGATTTTTGTGGTCCACTTCCTTCGGGACATTATTTGTTCGTGATAGTTGATTACTACAGCCGATACATTGAGGTGGAAATTATGAAAAAAATTGATTCAATGGAATCAATAAAACGATTGAAAACTATTTTCGCACGTTTTGGTCTACCGAAAAGTATTCAAGCGTAAGCCAGGAATTTCAGTAATATTGTCGGATGAACAACATTAAATTATTAGACACGACGCCATATTGACCACAAATGAATGGTGAGGTTGAACGGCAGAATCGGTCGTTGTTAAAACGATTAATAATTTGTCAAAACGATAAAAACGATTGGCGAGATGGGTTGCAGACTTATTTGTTGATGTATCGATCGACACCACACTCAACAACTTTGAAAACACCGGCAGAGTTGATGTTTAATAGAAATATTCGGGATAAATTACCTTTAATGGACGAAATCTCTTTTGAGAATTTGGATGGAGAAGTACGCGATCAGGACGCTCTAGCGAAATTTAAGGGGAAGGAATATGCCGATCGGAAACGCCATGCTAAGCCAAATGATGTGGAAGAAGGAGATGAAGTTGTAGCGAAAAGACAAATGACTACAAATAAATTAGCAACAACCTTTGAACCGACAGTCTATAAAGTTGTCAAGCGGAATGGGTCAGAGGTAACTATTGAGAATCAAGGTACAGGATCACACTACAGACGCAATGTGGCTCATGTTAAGAAAGTTCCTCAAGTATTCGATGTGACTACTAAGCGGTTGAAAAGGAAACGGAAAATACCTGATCGGTATCAAGCTGGAAATTGAGAAGTGGGCATTTATTACGAGGCAACTAATCCAAGATTAAAAAAAAAAAAAAAAAGAGGGAGTGATGTAGTATCGTGCAGTAGGCGTTGCTGTTAGTGTGTTTAATATATATACATGTTATATTCAATAAATAGGCAGTCTATCCCGAGCAGCTACAGAGTACAGACGTGTTTTACTGAATATTACAAGGCCAAATTATGATCAAAAAGATATTCCGCATGTAGATCGGATGAGTTTTCACAAAGTTATGGGAGTTTTCAAATTTCGCACTTATTGACCATAAGTCATGAACCCCTATTCATGGGGTACGATCAAATTTTTCAAAATCTTATTTTTTTTTCAAAACCAATATTGTTGAGTCAATTTATTCATATTGAGGCCAAATTATGATCAAAACCATATTCCGCATGTAAATCGGATGAGTTTTCACAAAATTATGGGGGTTTTCAAATTTCGTACTTTTTGATCATAAGTCATGAACCCCTTTCATCGGGTACGATCGAATTTCAAAAAAAAAAGTTTTTTTCAAAACCAATATTGTTGAGTCTATTTATTGATATTGAGGCCAAATTATGATCAAAAAGATATTCCGCATGTAGATCGGGTGAGTTTCTACAAAGTTTTGGGGGCTTTCAAATTTCTTACTTTTTGATCATAAGTCATGAACCCCTTTCATCGGGTACGATCGAATTTCAAAAAAAAAAGTTTTTTTCAAAACCAATATTGTTGAGTCTATTTATTGATATTGAGGCCAAATTATGATCAAAAAGATATTCCGCATGTAGATCGGATGAGTTTTCACAAAGTTATGGGAGTTTTCAAATTTCGCACTTATTGATCATAAGTCATGAACCCCTATTCATGGGGTACGATCAAATTTTTCAAAATCTCATTTTTTTTCAAAACCAATATTGTTGAGTCAATTTATTCATATTGAGGCCAAATTATAATCAAAAAGATATTCCGCATGTAGATCGGGTGCGTTTCTACAAAGTTTTGGGAGTTTTCAAATTTCGTACTTTTTGATCATAAGTCATGAACCCCTATTCATGGGGTACGAACAAATTGTTCAAAATCTTATTTTTTTTTCAAAACCAATATTGTTGAGTCAATTTATTCGTATTGAGGCCAAATTATGATCAAAAAGAGATTCCGCATGTAGATCGGGTGCGTTTCTACAAAGTTTTGGGAGTTTTCAAATTTCGTACTTTTTGATCATAAGTCATGAACCCCTATTCATGGGGTACGAACAAATTGTTCAAAATCTTATTTTTTTTTCAAAACCAATATTGTTGAGTCAATTTATTCGTATTGAGGCCAAATTATGATCAAAAAGATATTCCGCATGTAGATCGGGTGAGTTTCTACAAAGTTTTGGGAGTTTTCAAATTTCGTACTTTTTGATCATAAGTCATGAGCCCCTTATGGGGTACGATCTAATTTCAAAAAAACAGTTTTTTTCAAAACCAATATTGTTGAGTCAATTTATTCATATTGAGGCAAAATTATGATCAAAAAGATATTCCGCATGTAGATCAGGTGAGTTTCTACAAAGCTTTGGGAGTTTTCAAATTTTGTACTTTTTGATCATAAGTCATGAACCCCTTTCATGGGGTACCATCGAATTTCAAAAAAACAAAAATTTTTTTCAAAACCAATATTGTTGAGTCAATTTATTCATATTGAGGCCAAATTATGATCAAAAAGATATTCCGCATGTAAATCGCATGAGTTTTCACAAAGTTATGTGAGTTTTCAAATTTCGCACTTTTTGATCATAAGTCATGAACCCCTATTCATGGGGTACGATCAAATTTTTCAAAATCTTATTTTTTTTCAAAACCAATATTGTTGAGTCAATTTATTCATATTGAGGCCAAATTATGATCAAAAAGATATTCCGCATGTAGATCAGGTGAGTTTCTACAAAGTTTTGGGAGTTTTCAAATTTCGTAATTTTTGATCATAAGTCATGAACCCCTATTCATGGGGTACGATCAAATTTTTCAAAATCTTATTTTTTTTCAAAACCAATATTGTTGAGTCAATTTATTCATATTGAGGCCAAATTATGATCAAAAAGCTATTCCGCATGTAGATCAGGTGAGTTTCTACAAAGTTTTGGGAGTTTTCAAATTTCGTACTTTTTGATCATAAGTCATGAACCCCTTTCATGGGGTACGATCGAATTTCAAAAAAAAAGTTTTTTTTCAAAACCAATATTGTTGAGTCAATTTATTCATATTGAGGCCAAATTATGATCAAAAAGATATTCCGCATGTAGATCAGGTGAGTTTCTACAAAGTTTTGGGAGTTTTCAAATTTCGCACTTTTTGATCATAAGTCATGAACCCCTATTCATGGGGTACGATCAAATTTTTCAAAATCTTATTTTTTTTTCAAAACCAATATTGTTGAGTCAATTTATTCATATTGAGGCCAAATTATGATCAAAAAGATATTCCGCATGTAGATCGGGTGAGTTTCTACAAAGTTTTGGGAGTTTTCAAATTTCGTACTTTTTGATCATAAGTCATGAACCCTTATTCATGGGGTACGATCAAATTTTTTAAAATCCTTTTTTTTTTCAAAACTAATAGTGTTGAGTCAATTTATTCATATTGAGGCCAAATTATGATCAAAACCATATTCCGCGTGTAAATCGGATGAGTTTTCACAAAGTTATGGGGGTTTTCAAATTTCGTACTTTTTGATCATAAGTCATGAACCCCTATTCATGGGGTACGGTCGAATTTAAAAAAAAATTTTTTTTTCAAAACTAATATTGTTGAGTCAATTTATTCAAATTGAGGCCAAATTATGATCAAAACCATATTCCGCATGTAAATCGGATGAGTTTTCACAAAGTTATGGGAGTTTTCAAATTTCGCACTTTTTGATCATAAGTCATGAAAACCTATTCATGGGGTACGATCGAATTTCAAAAAAAAAGTTTTTTTTCAAAACCAATATTGTTGAGTCAATTTATTCATATTGAGGCCAAATTATGATCAAAGAGATATTCCGCATGTAGATCGGATGAGTTTTCACAAAGTTATGGGAGTTTTCAAATTTCGCACTTTTTGATCATTAGTCATGAACCCCTATTCATGGGGTACGATCAAATTTTTCAAAATCTTTTTTTTTTTCAAAACCAATATTGTTGAGTCAATTTATTCATATTGAGGCCAAATTATGATCAAAAATATATTCCGCATGTAGATCGGGTGAGTTTCTACAAAGTTTTGGGAGTTTTCAAATTTCGTACTTTTTGATCATAAGTCATGAACCCCTTTCATGGGGTACGATCGAATTTCAAAAAAAAAGTTTTTTTTCAAAACCAATATTGTTGAGTCAATTTATTCATATTGAGGCCAAATTATGATCAAAGAGATATTCCGCATGTAGATCGGATGAGTTTTCACAAAGTTATGGGAGTTTTCAAATTTCTTACTTTTTGATCATAAGTCATGAACCCCTTTCATCGGGTACGATCGAATTTCAAAAAAAAAAGTTTTTTTCAAAACCAATATTGTTGAGTCTATTTATTGATATTGAGGCCTGTAGTATCGTGCAGTAGGCGTTGCTGTTAGTGTGTTTAATATATATACATGTTATATTCAATAAATAGGCAGTCTATCCCGAGCAGCTACAGAGTACAGACGTGTTTTACTGAATATTACATTGGCGACGAGGATAATCTAAACTGGGCAAGTGTTGTAAAAAAAAAAAAAAAAAAAAAAAAGTTGAAACGTTGGAAAGCGTTGTTGAAAATTTGTAAGTCGCAATTAGCTTTGCGCATAAGTTGAAAAGTCGCAATTAAGAAGTTGCTTGCGCAAAAAGTCGCAATGAAGTGGTTGCTTGCGCAAAAAGTCGCAAGATATAATTTGCTTGCGCAAAAAGTCGCAATGAAGTGGTTGCTTGCGCAGAAAGTCGCAAGATATAATTTGCTTGCGCACTTAAGCAGTGATAAGTCGATACTGCTGCAGTGATAAGTCGATACTGCATGTTATCGTTTAAACAGTCGGAAACATGTTGTACCTATTATACAGGTTAATGCTTTACATATATCGGTCAGATTATGTGAATCTAAGACATCGCGCAACATAGCTGTTTTACATAACAGTTTTGAAAAAACGGCTTGCAGAAAAAAATAATGTTGGGATGTGATTGATTTCCTTTTGTATTTTTTTTCAGAAAATGCGAAACGGAGATGGACCAGCACCATTCGATTTTGAGGATGTACGAATGGTGACTTCGGAATTTGAGGATATTTTCTGGATGGACTTCAACGTGGCGGAAAATAAAATTTGGTGCTCAATTGGTGGAATTGAACTCGAAGTGATCATTGATTCTGGGTCACGACATAATATAGTGGATCGAGAGTCGTGGTTGGAGTTGAAGGCAAAAGGCGTTAGGACCACAAGCTGGCAAAACGAAGTAGATGTCAATTTTAGGTCGTACGGTGGATACGTGCTTAAGTTTGTGGAAAAATTTGTTGCAACGGTTAAGACAACCAAGACACAAACAGTGGCGGAGTTCTATGTAGCCGATGAACTTGGGAAGATTCTGCTTGGATACGAAACGGCCAAGGCCTTGGGTGTTCTTCAAATTGGCCATGGTTCTGTCACTAATGAGATAAATACAATAAAGTCTGAAGTTAAGGAGATCAAACCTCTTAGGACAATTAAGGGATTGATTGTGGACCTCCCGATTAAAAAAGATGCAAAGGGCGTGGTTCAAACATATAGACGAGTACCTTTGCCACTGGAAAATCTCGTGGAGGAAAAAGTCGAGGAAATGATGAAGCAGGGTATTGTTGAAAAAGTGGTTGGCGTATCAAAGTGGATATCACCGTTGGTTTGTGCACCAAAAGGAAAGGATGTGCGTATTTGTGTTGACATGCGGCGTGCAAATGAAGCGGTGGAACGCGAAAATCATCCGCTGCCAACAATGGAAGATTTCTTGCCGCATCTGGGTGAAGCAAAGGTGTTCTCGAAACTTGACGTTAAGCAAGCCTACCATCAGGTTGCAATTTCTCCTGAATCAAGAGAAATAACAACTTTTATGACCAAGAAAGGTTTGTTTCGATATACTCGACTGATTTTTGGCATAAGTTGTGCGCCGGAAATTTTTTAAAAAAATAATGGAGCAGATTTTTAATGGATGTAGTGGCGTCTTGATTAACATTGATGACGTGGTTGTTCATGCACCAACAAGGGAGATTCACGATGCTCGACTTAGAAAAGTATTGGATCGATTTCGAGAATACACAATAACATTGAATAAAGACAAGTGTCAGTTTGGGATTAGCGAAATTGATTTCATTGGATATCGGCTTACGGCACATGGAATTAAAGTAAAGCATGATAAAACCATAGCGGTGAAGGAAGTTCGCAGTTTCCTTGGACTTGTAAATTATGTTGGTAGATTTATCCCAAATCTAGCGACAGTCAGTGAACCACTGCGACAACTCACTAAGAAGGGTACTAGTTTTAGTTGGAAACCTGAGCATGCACGTGCGTTTGAAACGCTGAAAAACAGTCTTATATCGGATATGACATTGGGATATTACGATGTGAAATGTCGCACTCAAGTTATAGCAGACGCTAGTCCAGTTGGCATGGTGCTGTGTTGATCCAATTCCAAAATGATGTGGAACGAGTTATTTCATACGCCAGCCGTAGCTTGACGTCACCCGAATTAAAATATGCGCAAGGAGAAAAGGAGGCACTAGCGTTGGTATGGGCTGTTGAACGATTCCATTATTTTCTATTTGGAAGAAACTTTGAGCTTATCACGGATCACAAGGCATTAGAATTATTGTTCGGGCCGAAGTCAAAACCATGTGCAAGGATTGAGCGGTGGGTTATTCGTCTCATGTCGTATAAGTTCAAGGTCAGTTATAAGCCTGGAAAGACAAATATTGCAGATCCTTTGTCAAGGCTATTGAACAAAGTTAATGCGAAATTGGATTCGGATAATGAAACAGAAGAATTTATTCAATGGATTGTAGCACATTCAGAACCTAAAGCACTTAAAAACATTGAAATTCAGGAGGCGTCAATTAAGGATAAAGAGATTCAGCTGGTGAAGGATGCCTTGCAAACCGATAAATGGACTGACGAGATTTCAATGTTCAAGGTATTCAGAAATGAATTATGCTTCGCTGGAAATATATTGCTACGTGGCACGCGTATTGTGATTCCGGAAAACCTGCAAGAGCAAGTGCTTCAATTGGCACATGAGGGACATCCGGGGATGACCGTGATGAAGAGACGACTACGAGCAAAAGTTTGGTGGCCAAAAATGGATGCGATGGTTGAAAACTTTGTGAAACAGTGTCAAGGATGCCTTCTAGTAAGTCTACCGTCAGTTCCGGAGCCATTAAAAAGAACGAATTTACCAACGATGCCATAGGAACATATCGCAATTGATTTTTGTGGTCCACTTCCTTCGGGACATTATTTGTTCGTGATAGTTGATTACTACAGCCGATACATTGAGGTGGAAATTATGAAAAAAATTGATTCAATGGAATCAATAAAACGATTGAAAACTATTTTCGCACGTTTTGGTCTACCGAAAAGTATTCAAGCGTAAGCCAGGAATTTCAGTAATATTGTCGGATGAACAACATTAAATTATTAGACACGACGCCATATTGACCACAAATGAATGGTGAGGTTGAACGGCAGAATCGGTCGTTGTTAAAACGATTAATAATTTGTCAAAACGATAAAAACGATTGGCGAGATGGGTTGCAGACTTATTTGTTGATGTATCGATGGACACCACACTCAACAACTTTGAAAACACCGGCAGAGTTGATGTTTAATAGAAATATTCGGGATAAATTACCTTTAATGGACGAAATCTCTTTTGAGAATTTGGATGGAGAAGTACGCGATCAGGACGCTCTAGCGAAATTTAAGGGGAAGGAATATGCCGATCGGAAACGCCATGCTAAGCCAAATGATGTGGAAGAAGGAGATGAAGTTGTAGCGAAAAGACAAATGACTACAAATAAATTAGCAACAACCTTTGAACCGACAGTCTATAAAGTTGTCAAGCGGAATGGGTCAGAGGTAACTATTGAGAATCAAGGTACAGGATCACACTACAGACGCAATGTGGCTCATGTTAAGAAAGTTCCTCAAGTATTCGATGTGACTACTAAGCGGTTGAAAAGGAAACGGAAAATACCTGATCGGTATCAAGCTGGAAATTGAGAAGTGGGCATTTATTACGAGGCAACTAATCCAAGATTAAAAAAAAAAAAAAAAAGAGGGAGTGATGTAGTATCGTGCAGTAGGCGTTGCTGTTAGTGTGTTTAATATATATACATGTTATATTCAATAAATAGGCAGTCTATCCCGAGCAGCTACAGAGTACAGACGTGTTTTACTGAATATTACAAGGCCAAATTATGATCAAAAAGATATTCCGCATGTAGATCGGATGAGTTTTCACAAAGTTATGGGAGTTTTCAAATTTCGCACTTATTGATCATAAGTCATGAACCCCTATTCATGGGGTACGATCAAATTTTTCAAAATCTTATTTTTTTTTCAAAACCAATATTGTTGAGTCAATTTATTCATATTGAGGCCAAATTATGATCAAAACCATATTCCGCATGTAAATCGGATGAGTTTTCACAAAGTTATGAGAGTTTTCAAATTTCGTACTTTTTGATCATAAGTCATGAACCCCTATTCATGGGGTACGATCGAATTTCAAAAAAAAAAGTTTTTTTCAAAACCAATATTGTTGAGTCAATTTATTCATATTGAGGCCAAATTATGATCAAAAAGATATTCCGCATGTAGATCGGGTGAGTTTCTACAAAGTTTTGGGGGTTTTCAAATTTCGTACTTTTTGATCATAAGTCATGAACCCCTTTCATGGGGTACGATCGAATTTCAAAAAAAAAAGTTTTTTTCAAAACCAATATTGTTGAGTCAATTTATTCATATTGAGGCCAAATTATGATCAAAAAGATATTCCGCATGTAGATCGGATGAGTTTTCACAAAGTTATGGGAGTTTTCAAATTTCGCACTTTTTGATCATAAGTCATGAACCCCTATTCATGGGGTACGATCAAATTTTTCAAAATCTTATTTTTTTTCAAAACCAATATTGTTGAGTCAATTTATTCATATTGAGGCCAAATTATGATCAAAAAGATATTCCGCATGTAGATCGGGTGAGTTTCTACAAAGTTATGGGAGTTTTCAAATTTCGTACTTTTTGATCATAAGTCATGAACCCCTATTCATGGGGTACGATCAAATTGTTCAAAATCTTATTTTTTTTTCAAAACCAATATTGTTGAGTCAATTTATTCATATTGAGGCCAAATTATGATCAAAAAGAGATTCCGCATGTAGATCGGGTGAGTTTCTACAAAGTTATGGGAGTTTTCAAATTTCGTACTTTTTGATCATAAGTCATGAACCCCTATTCATGGGGTACGATCAAATTTTTCAAAATCTTATTTTTTTTCAAAACCAATATTGTTGAGTCAATTTATTCATATTGAGGCCAAATTATGATCAAAAAGATATTCCGCATGTAAATCGGGTGAGTTTCTACAAAGTTTTGGGAGTTTTCAAATTTCGTACTTTTTGATCATAAGTCATGAACTCCTTTCATGGGGTACGATCGAATTTAAAAAAAAAGTTTTTTTCAAAACCAATATTGTTGAGTCAATTTATTCATATTGAGGCCAAATTATGATCAAAAAGATATTCCGCATGTAGATCGGATGAGTTTCCACAAAGTTATGGGAGTTTTCAAATTTCGTACTTTTTGATCATAAGTCATGAACCCCTATTCATGGGGTACGATCAAATTTCAAAAAAACATTTTTTTTCAAAACCAATATTGTTGAGTCAATTTATTCATATTGAGGCCAAATTATGATCAAAAAGATATTCCGCATGTAGATCGGGTGAGTTTCCACAAAGTTATGGGAGTTTTCAAATTTCGTACTTTTTGATCATAAGTCATGAACCCCTATTCATGGGGTACGATCGAATTTAAAAAAAAAAGTTTTTTTCAAAACCAATATTGTTGAGTCAATTTATTCATATTGAGGCCAAATTATGATCAAAAAGATATTCCGCATGTAAATCGGATGAGTTTTCACAAAGTTATGGGAGTTTTCAAATTTCGCACTTTTTGATCATAAGTCATGAACCCCTATTCATGGGGTACGATCAAATTTTTCAAAATCTTATTTTTTTCAAAACCAATATTGTTGAGTCAATTTATTCATATTGAGGCCAAATTATGATCAAAAAGATATTCCGCATGTAGATCGGATGAGTTTCTACAAAGTTATGGGAGTTTTCAAATTTCGTACTTTTTGATCATAAGTCATGAACCCCTATTCATGGGGTACGATCGAATTTAAAAAAAAAAATTTTTTTCAAAACCAATATTGTTGAGTCAATTTATTCATATTGAGGCCAAATTATGATCAAAAAGATATTCCGCATGTAAATCGGATGAGTTTTCACAAAGTTATGGGAGTTTTCAAATTTCGCACTTTTTGATCATAAGTCATGAACCCCTATTCATGGGGTACGATCAAATTTTTCAAAATCTTATTTTTTTTCAAAACCAATATTGTTGAGTCAATTTATTCATATTGAGGCCAAATTATGATCAAAAAGATATTCCGCATGTAGATCGGATGAGTTTCTACAAAGTTATGGGAGTTTTCAAATTTCGTACTTTTTGATCATAAGTCATGAACCCCTATTCATGGGGTACGATCAAATTTTTCAAAATCTTATTTTTTTTCAAAACCAATATTGTTGAGTCAATTTATTCATATTGAGGCCAAATTATGATCAAAAAGATATTCCGCATGTAGATCGGATGAGTTTCCACAAAGTTATGGGAGTTTTCAAATTTCGTACTTTTTGATCATAAGTCATGAACCCCTATTCATGGGGTACGATCGAATTTCAAAAAAAAAATTTTTTTTCAAAACCAATATTGTTGAGTCAATTTATTCATATTGAGGCCAAATTATGATCAAAAAGATATTCCGCATGTAGATCGGATGAGTTTCCACAAAGTTATGGGAGTTTTCAAATTTCGCACTTTTTGATCATAAGTCATGAACCCCTATTCATGGGGTACGATCAAATTTTTCAAAATCTTATTTTTTTTTCAAAACCAATATTGTTGAGTCAATTTATTCATATTGAGGCCAAATTATGATCAAAAACATATTCCGCATGTAAATCGGATGAGTTTTCACAAAGTTATGGGAGTTTTCAAATTTCGTACTTTTTGATCATAAGTCATGAACCCCTATTCATGGGGTACGATCGAATTTCAAAAAAAAAAGTTTTTTTCAAAACCAATATTGTTGAGTCAATTTATTCATATTGAGGCCAAATTATGATCAAAAAGATATTCCGCATGTAGATCGGATGAGTTTTTACAAAGTTATGGGAGTTTTCAAATTTCGTACTTTTTGATCATAAGTCATGAACCCCTATTCATGGGGTACGATCGAATTTCAAAAAAAAAAGTTTTTTTCAAAACCAATATTGTTGAGTCAATTTATTCATATTGAGGCCAAATTATGATCAAAAAGATATTCCGCATGTAGATCGGATGAGTTTTCACAAAGTTATGGGAGTTTTCAAATTTCGCACTTTTTGATCATAAGTCATGAACCCCTATTCATGGGGTACGATCAAATTTTTCAAAATCTCATTTTTTTTCAAAACCAATATTGTTGAGTCAATTTATTCATATTGAGGCCAAATTATGATCAAAAAGATATTCCGCATGTAGATCGGATGAGTTTTTACAAAGTTTTGGGAGTTTTCAAATTTCGTACTTTTTGATCATAAGTCATGAACCCCTATTCATGGGGTACGATCAAATTTTTCAAAATCTTATTTTTTTTCAAAACCAATATTGTTGAGTCAATTTATTCATATTGAGGCCAAATTATGATCAAAAAGATATTCCGCATGTAGATCGGGTGAGTTTCTACAAAGTTATGGGAGTTTTCAAATTTCGTACTTTTTGATCATAAGTCATGAACCCCTATTCATGGGGTACGATCAAATTTTTCAAAATCTTATTTTTTTTCAAAACCAATATTGTTGAGTCAATTTATTCATATTGAGGCCAAATTATGATCAAAAAGATATTCCGCATGTAAATCGGGTGAGTTTCTACAAAGTTTTGGGAGTTTTCAAATTTCGTACTTTTTGATCATAAGTCATGAACCCCTATTCATGGGGTACGATCGAATTTAAAAAAAAAAGTTTTTTTCAAAACCAATATTGTTGAGTCAATTTATTCATATTGAGGCCAAATTATGATCAAAAAGATATTCCGCATGTAGATCGGGTGAGTTTCTACAAAGTTATGGGAGTTTTCAAATTTCGTACTTTTTGATCATAAGTCATGAACCCCTATTCATGGGGTACGATCGAATTTCAAAAAAAAATTTTTTTTCAAAACCAATATTGTTGAGTCAATTTATTCATATTGAGGCCAAATTATGATCAAAAAGATATTCCGCATGTAGATCGGATGAGTTTCTACAAAGTTTTGGGAGTTTTCAAATTTCGTACTTTTTGATCATAAGTCATGAACCCCTATTCATGGGGTACGATCGAATTTCAAAAAAAAAAAAATTTTTTTCAAAACCAATATTGTTGAGTCAATTTATTCATATTGAGGCCAAATTATGATCAAAAAGATATTCCGCATGTAAATCGGATGAGTTTTCACAAAGTTATGGGAGTTTTCAAATTTCGCACTTTTTGATCATAAGTCATGAACCCCTATTCATGGGGTACGATCAAATTTTTCAAAATCTTATTTTTTTTCAAAACCAATATTGTTGAGTCAATTTATTCATATTGAGGCCAAATTATGATCAAAAAGATATTCCGCATGTAGATCGGGTGAGTTTCTACAAAGTTTTGGGAGTTTTCAAATTTCGTACTTTTTGATCATAAGTCATGAACCCCTATTCATGGGGTACGATCGAATTTCAAAAAAAAAGTTTTTTTTCAAAACCAATATTGTTGAGTCAATTTATTCATATTGAGGCCAAATTATGATCAAAAAGATATTCCGCATGTAGATCGGATGAGTTTTCACAAAGTTATGGGAGTTTTCAAATTTCGCACTTTTTGATCATAAGTCATGAACCCCTATTCATGGGGTACGATCAAATTTTTCAAAATCTTATTTTTTTTTCAAAACCAATATTGTTGAGTCAATTTATTCATATTGAGGCCAAATTATGATCAAAAAGATATTCCGCATGTAGATCGGATGAGTTTCTACAAAGTTATGGGAGTTTTCAAATTTCGTACTTTTTGATCATAAGTCATGAACCCCTATTCATGGGGTACGATCGAATTTCAAAAAAAAAAGTTTTTTTCAAAACCAATATTGTTGAGTCAATTTATTCATATTGAGGCCAAATTATGATCAAAAAGATATTCCGCATGTAGATCGGGTGAGTTTCTACAAAGTTATGGGAGTTTTCAAATTTCGTACTTTTTGATCATAAGTCATGAACCCCTATTCATGGGGTACGATCAAATTTTTTAAAATCCTTCTTTTTTTCAAAACCAATATTGTTGAGTCAATTTATTCATATTGAGGCCAAATTATGATCAAAACCATATTCCGCATGTAAATCGGATGAGTTTTCACAAAGTTATGGGGGTTTTCAAATTTCGTACTTTTTGATCATAAGTCATGAACCCCTATTCATGGGGTACGATCGAATTTAAAAAAAAAATTTTTTTTTCAAAACTAATATTGTTGAGTCAATTTATTCATATTGAGGCCAAATTATGATCAAAACCATATTCCGCATGTAAATCGGATGAGTTTTCACAAAGTTATGGGAGTTTTCAAATTTCGCACTTTTTGATCATAAGTCATGAAACCCTATTCATGGGGTACGATCGAATTTCAAAAAAAAAGTTTTTTTTCAAAACCAATATTGTTGAGTCAATTTATTCATATTGAGGCCAAATTATGATCAAAAAGATATTCCGCATGTAGATCGGATGAGTTTTCACAAAGTTATGGGAGTTTTCAAATTTCGCACTTTTTGATCATTAGTCATGAACCCCTATTCATGGGGTACGATCAAATTTTTCAAAATCTTTTTTTTTTCAAAACCAATATTGTTGAGTCAATTTATTCATATTGAGGCCAAATTATGATCAAAAATATATTCCGCATGTAGATCGGGTGAGTTTCTACAAAGTTTTGGGAGTTTTCAAATTTCGTACTTTTTGATCATAAGTCATGAACCCCTATTCATGGGGTACGATCGAATTTCAAAAAAAAAATTTTTTTTCAAAACCAATATTGTTGAGTCAATTTATTCATATTGAGGCCAAATTATGATCAAAAAGATATTCCGCATGTAGATCGGATGAGTTTTCACAAAGTTATGGGAGTTTTCAAATTTCGCACTTTTTGATCATAAGTCATGAACCCCTATTCATGGGGTACGATCGAATTTCAAAAAAAAAAGTTTTTTTCAAAACCAATATTGTTGAGTCAATTTATTCATATTGAGGCCTTATGATTGTAGTATCGTGCAGTAGGCGTTGCTGTTAGTGTGTTTAATATATATACATGTTATATTCAATAAATAGGCAGTCTATCCCGAGCAGCTACAGAGTACAGACGTGTTTTACTGAATATTACATTGGCGACGAGGATAATCTAAACTGGGCAAGTGTTGTAAAAAAAAAAAAAAAAAAAAAAAAAGTTGAAACGTTGGAAAGCGTTGTTGAAAATTTGTAAGTCGCAATTAGCTTTGCGCATAAGTTGAAAAGTCGCAATTAAGAAGTTGCTTGCGCAAAAAGTCGCAATGAAGTGGTTGCTTGCGCAAAAAGTCGCAAGATATAATTTGCTTGCGCAAAAAGTCGCAATGAAGTGGTTGCTTGCGCAGAAAGTCGCAAGATATAATTTGCTTGCGCACTTAAGCAGTGATAAGTCGATACTGCTGCAGTGATAAGTCGATACTGCATGTTATCGTTTAAACAGTCGGAAACATGTTGTACCTATTATACAGGTTAATGCTTTACATATATCGGTCAGATTATGTGAATCTAAGACATCGCGCAACATAGCTGTTTTACATAACAGTTTTGAAAAAACGGCTTGCAGAAAAAAATAATGTTGGGATGTGATTGATTTCCTTTTGTATTTTTTTTCAGAAAATGCGAAACGGAGATGGACCAGCACCATTCGATTTTGAGGATGTACGAATGGTGACTTCGGAATTTGAGGATATTTTCTGGATGGACTTCAACGTGGCGGAAAATAAAATTTGGTGCTCAATTGGTGGAATTGAACTCGAAGTGATCATTGATTCTGGGTCACGACATAATATAGTGGATCGAGAGTCGTGGTTGGAGTTGAAGGCAAAAGGCGTTAGGACCACAAGCTGGCAAAACGAAGTAGATGTCAATTTTAGGTCGTACGGTGGATACGTGCTTAAGTTTGTGGAAAAATTTGTTGCAACGGTTAAGACAACCAAGACACAAACAGTGGCGGAGTTCTATGTAGCCGATGAACTTGGGAAGATTCTGCTTGGATACGAAACGGCCAAGGCCTTGGGTGTTCTTCAAATTGGCCATGGTTCTGTCACTAATGAGATAAATACAATAAAGTCTGAAGTTAAGGAGATCAAACCTCTTGGGACAATTAAGGGATTGATTGTGGACCTCCCGATTAAAAAAGATGCAAAGGGCGTGGTTCAACCATATAGACGAGTACCTTTGCCACTGGAAAATCTCGTGGAGGAAAAAGTCGAGGAAATGATGAAGCAGGGTATTGTTGAAAAAGTGGTTGGCGTATCAAAGTGGATATCACCGTTGGTTTGTGCACCAAAAGGAAAGGATGTGCGTATTTGTGTTGACATGCGGCGTGCAAATGAAGCGGTGGAACGCGAAAATCATCCGCTGCCAACAATGGAAGATTTCTTGCCGCATCTGGGTGAAGCAAAGGTGTTCTCGAAACTTGACGTTAAGCAAGCCTACCATCAGGTTGCAATTTCTCCTGAATCAAGAGAAATAACAACTTTTATGACCAAGAAAGGTTTGTTTCGATATACTCGACTGATTTTTGGCATAAGTTGTGCGCCGGAAATTTTTAAAAAAATAATGGAGCAGATTTTTAATGGATGTAGTGGCGTCTTGATTAACATTGATGACGTGGTTGTTCATGCACCAACAAGGGAGATTCACGATGCTCGACTTAGAAAAGTATTGGATCGATTTCGAGAATACACAATAACATTGAATAAAGACAAGTGTCAGTTTGGGATTAGCGAAATTGATTTCATTGGATATCGGCTTACGGCACATGGAATTAAAGTAAAGCATGATAAAACCATAGCGGTGAAGAACGGAACCAAATACGCTGAGGAAGTTCGCAGTTTCCTTGGACTTGTAAATTATGTTGGTAGATTTATCCCAAATCTAGCGACAGTCAGTGAACCACTGCGACAACTCACTAAGAAGGGTACTAGTTTTAGTTGGAAACCTGAGCATGCACGTGCGTTTGAAACGCTGAAAAACAGTCTTATATCGGATATGACATTGGGATATTACGATGTGAAATGTCGCACTCAAGTTATAGCAGACGCTAGTCCAGTTGGCATGGTGCTGTGTTGATCCAATTCCAAAATGATGTGGAACGAGTTATTTCATACGCCAGCCGTAGCTTGACGTCACCCGAATTAAAATATGCGCAAGGAGAAAAGGAGGCACTAGCGTTGGTATGGGCTGTTGAACGATTCCATTATTTTCTATTTGGAAGAAACTTTGAGCTTATCACGGATCACAAGGCATTAGAATTATTGTTCGGGCCGAAGTCAAAACCATGTGCAAGGATTGAGCGGTGGGTTATTCGTCTCATGTCGTATAAGTTCAAGGTCAGTTATAAGCCTGGAAAGACAAATATTGCAGATCCTTTGTCAAGGCTATTGAACAAAGTTAATGCGAAATTGGATTCGGATAATGAAACAGAAGAATTTATTCAATGGATTGTAGCACATTCAGAACCTAAAGCACTTAAAAACATTGAAATTCAGGAGGCGTCAATTAAGGATAAAGAGATTCAGCTGGTGAAGGATGCCTTGCAAACCGATAAATGGACTGACGAGATTTCAATGTTCAAGGTATTCAGAAATGAATTATGCTTCGCTGGAAATATATTGCTACGTGGCACGCGTATTGTGATTCCGGAAAACCTGCAAGAGCAAGTGCTTCAATTGGCACATGAGGGACATCCGGGGATGACCGTGATGAAGAGACGACTACGAGCAAAAGTTTGGTGGCCAAAAATGGATGCGATGGTTGAAAACTTTGTGAAACAGTGTCAAGGATGCCTTCTAGTAAGTCTACCGTCAGTTCCGGAGCCATTAAAAAGAACGAATTTACCAACGATGCCATGGGAACATATCGCAATTGATTTTTGTGGTCCACTTCCTTCGGGACATTATTTGTTCGTGATAGTTGATTACTACAGCCGATACATTGAGGTGGAAATTATGAAATAAATTGATTCAATGGAATCAATAAAACGATTGAAAACTATTTTCGCACGTTTTGGTCTACCGAAAAGTATTCAAGCGTAAGCCAGGAATTTCAGTAATATTGTCGGATGAACAACATTAAATTATTAGACACGACGCCATATTGGCCACAAATGAATGGTGAGGTTGAACGGCAGAATCGGTCGTTGTTAAAACGATTAATAATTTGTCAAAACGATAAAAACGATTGGCGAGATGGGTTGCAGACTTATTTGTTGATGTATCGATCGACACCACACTCAACAACTTTGAAAACACCGGCAGAGTTGATGTTTAATAGAAATATTCGGGATAAATTACCTTTAATGGACGAAATCTCTTTTGAGAATTTGGATGGAGAAGTACGCGATCAGGACGCTCTAGCGAAATTTAAGGGGAAGGAATATGCCGATCGGAAACGCCATGCTAAGCCAAATGATGTGGAAGAAGGAGATGAAGTTGTAGCGAAAAGACAAATGACTACAAATAAATTAGCAACAACCTTTGAACCGACAGTCTATAAAGTTGTCAAGCGGAATGGGTCAGAGGTAACTATTGAGAATCAAGGTACAGGATCACACTACAGACGCAATGTGGCTCATGTTAAGAAAGTTCCTCAAGTATCCGATGTGACTACTAAGCGGTTGAAAAGGAAACGGAAAATACCTGATCGGTATCAAGCTGGAAATTGAGAAGTGGGCATTTATTACGAGGCAACTAATCCAAGATTAAAAAAAAAAAAAAAGAGGGAGTGATGTAGTATCGTGCAGTAGGCGTTGCTGTTAGTGTGTTTAATATATATACATGTTATATTCAATAAATAGGCAGTCTATCCCGAGCAGCTACAGAGTACAGACGTGTTTTACTGAATATTACAATGATCAAAAAGACATTCCGCATGTAGATCGGATGAGTTTTCACAAAGTTATGGGAGTTTTCAAATTTCGTACTTTTTGATCATAAGTCATGAACCCCTATTCATGGGGTACGATCAAATTTTTCAAAATCTTATTTTTTTTTCAAAACCAATATTGTTGAGTCAATTTATTCATATTGAGGCCAAATTATGATCAAAAAGATATTCCGCATGTAAATCGGATGAGTTTTCACAAAGTTATGGGAGTTTTCAAATTTCGTACTTTTTGATCATAAGTCATGAACCCCTATTCATGGGGTACGATCAAATTTCAAAAAAAAATTTTTTTTCAAAACCAATATTGTTGAGTCAATTTATTCATATTGAGGCCAAATTATGATCAAAAAGATATTCCGCATGTAGATCGGATGAGTTTCTACAAAGTTATGGGAGTTTTCAAATTTCGTACTTTTTGATCATAAGTCATGAACCCCTATTCATGGGGTACGATCAAATTTCAAAAAAAAATTTTTTTTCAAAACCAATATTGTTGAGTCAATTTATTCATATTGAGGCCAAATTATGATCAAAAAGATATTCCGCATGTAGATCGGATGAGTTTTCACAAAGTTATGGGAGTTTTCAAATTTCGCACTTTTTGATCATAAGTCATGAACCCCTATTCATGGGGTACGATCAAATTTTTCAAAATCTTATTTTTTTTCAAAACCAATATTGTTGAGTCAATTTATTCATATTGAGGCCAAATTATGATCAAAAAGATATTCCGCATGTAGATCGGATGAGTTTTCACAAAGTTATGGGAGTTTTCAAATTTCGTACTTTTTGATCATAAGTCATGAACCCCTATTCATGGGGTACGATCAAATTTTTCAAAATCTTATTTTTTTTCAAAACCAATATTGTTGAGTCAATTTATTCATATTGAGGCCAAATTATGATCAAAAAGATATTCCGCATGTAGATCGGATGAGTTTTCACAAAGTTATGGGAGTTTTCAAATTTCGTACTTTTTGATCATAAGTCATGAACCCCTATTCATGGGGTACGATCAAATTTTTCAAAATCTTATTTTTTTTCAAAACCAATATTGTTGAGTCAATTTATTCATATTGAGGCCAAATTATGATCAAAAAGATATTCCGCATGTAAATCGGATGAGTTTCTACAAAGTTATGGGAGTTTTCAAATTTCGTACTTTTTGATCATAAGTCATGAACCCCTATTCATGGGGTACGATCGAATTTTAAAAAAAAATTTTTTTTCAAAACCAATATTGTTGAGTCAATTTATTCATATTGAGGCCAAATTATGATCAAAAAGATATTCCGCATGTAGATCGGATGAGTTTTCACAAAGTTATGGGAGTTTTCAAATTTCGTACTTTTTGATCATAAGTCATGAACCCCTATTCATGGGGTACGATCAAATTTCAAAAAAACATTTTTTTTCAAAACCAATATTGTTGAGTCAATTTATTCATATTGAGGCCAAATTATGATCAAAAAGATATTCCGCATGTAGATCGGATGAGTTTTCACAAAGTTATGGGAGTTTTCAAATTTCGTACTTTTTGATCATAAGTCATGAACCCCTATTCATGGGGTACGATCAAATTTTAAAAAATCAAATTTTTTTTCAAAACCAATATTGTTGAGTCAATTTATTCATATTGAGGCCAAATTATGATCAAAAAGATATTCCGCATGTAGATCGGATGAGTTTTCACAAAGTTATGGGAGTTTTCAAATTTCGTACTTTTTGATCATAAGTCATGAACCCCTATTCATGGGGTACGATCAAATTTTTCAAAATCCTTTTTTTTTCAAAACCAATATTGTTGAGTCAATTTATTCATATTGAGGCCAAATTATGATCAAAAAGATATTCCGCATGTAGATCGGATGAGTTTTCACAAAGTTATGGGAGTTTTCAAATTTCGTACTTTTTGATCATAAGTCATGAACCCCTATTCATGGGGTACGATCAAATTTTTCAAAATCTTATTTTTTTTCAAAACCAATATTGTTGAGTCAATTTATTCATATTGAGGCCAAATTATGATCAAAAAGATATTCCGCATGTAGATCGGATGAGTTTTCACAAAGTTATGGGAGTTTTCAAATTTCGTACTTTTTGATCATAAGTCATGAACCCCTATTCATGGGGTACGATCAAATTTTCAAAAAAAAATTTTTTTTCAAAACCAATATTGTTGAGTCAATTTATTCATATTGAGGCCAAATTATGATCAAAAAGATATTCCGCATGTAGATCGGATGAGTTTTCACAAAGTTATGGGAGTTTTCAAATTTCGCACTTTTTGATCATAAGTCATGAACCCCTATTCATGGGGTACGATCAAATTTTTCAAAATCATTTTTTTTTCAAAACCAATATTGTTGAGTCAATTTATTCATATTGAGGCCAAATTATGATCAAAAAGATATTCCGCATGTAGATCGGATGAGTTTTCACAAAGTTATGGGAGTTTTCAAATTTCGTACTTTTTGATCATAAGTCATGAACCCCTATTCATGGGGTACGATCGAATTTTCAAAAAAAAATTTTTTTTCAAAACCAATATTGTTGAGTCAATTTATTCATATTGAGGCCAAATTATGATCAAAAAGATATTCCGCATGTAGATCGGATGAGTTTTCACAAAGTTATGGGAGTTTTCAAATTTCGTACTTTTTGATCATAAGTCATGAACCCCTATTCATGGGGTACGATCAAATTTTTCAAAATAATTTTTTTTTCAAAACCAATATTGTTGAGTCAATTTATTCATATTGAGGCCAAATTATGATCAAAAAGATATTCCGCATGTAGATCGGATGAGTTTTCACAAAGTTATGGGAGTTTTCAAATTTCGTACTTTTTGATCATAAGTCATGAACCCCTATTCATGGGGTACGATCAAATTTTAAAAAAAATATTTTTTTTCAAAACCAATATTGTTGAGTCAATTTATTCATATTGAGGCCAAATTATGATCAAAAAGATATTCCGCATGTAGATCGGATGAGTTTTCACAAAGTTATGGGAGTTTTCAAATTTCGTACTTTTTGATCATAAGTCATGAACCCCTATTCATGGGGTACGATCAAATTTCAAAAAAAAATTTTTTTTCAAAACCAATATTGTTGAGTCAATTTATTCATATTGAGGCCAAATTATGATCAAAAAGATATTCCGCATGTAGATCGGATGAGTTTTCACAAAGTTATGGGAGTTTTCAAATTTCGTACTTTTTGATCATAAGTCATGAACCCCTATTCATGGGGTACGATCAAATTTTTCAAAATCTATTTTTTTTCAAAACCAATATTGTTGAGTCAATTTATTCATATTGAGGCCAAATTATGATCAAAAAGATATTCCGCATGTAGATCGGATGAGTTTCTACAAAGTTATGGGAGTTTTCAAATTTCGTACTTTTTGATCATAAGTCATGAACCCCTATTCATGGGGTACGATCGAATTTCAAAAAAAAATTTTTTTTCAAAACCAATATTGTTGAGTCAATTTATTCATATTGAGGCCAAATTATGATCAAAAAGATATTCCGCATGTAGATCGGATGAGTTTTCACAAAGTTATGGGAGTTTTCAAATTTCGCACTTTTTGATCATAAGTCATGAACCCCTATTCATGGGGTACGATCAAATTTTTCAAAATCTTATTTTTTTCAAAACCAATATTGTTGAGTCAATTTATTCATATTGAGGCCAAATTATGATCAAAAAGATATTCCGCATGTAGATCGGATGAGTTTTCACAAAGTTATGGGAGTTTTCAAATTTCGTACTTTTTGATCATAAGTCATGAACCCCTATTCATGGGGTACGATCAAATTTTCAAAAAAAAAATTTTTTTTCAAAACCAATATTGTTGAGTCAATTTATTCATATTGAGGCCAAATTATGATCAAAAAGATATTCCGCATGTAGATCGGATGAGTTTTCACAAAGTTATGGGAGTTTTCAAATTTCGTACTTTTTGATCATAAGTCATGAACCCCTATTCATGGGGTACGATCAAATTTCAAAAAAAAATTTTTTTTTCAAAACCAATATTGTTGAGTCAATTTATTCATATTGAGGCCAAATTATGATCAAAAAGATATTCCGCATGTAGATCGGATGAGTTTTCACAAAGTTATGGGAGTTTTCAAATTTCGTACTTTTTGATCATAAGTCATGAACCCCTATTCATGGGGTACGATCAAATTTTTCAAAAACATATTTTTTTTCAAAACCAATATTGTTGAGTCAATTTATTCATATTGAGGCCAAATTATGATCAAAAAGATATTCCGCATGTAGATCGGATGAGTTTTCACAAAGTTATGGGAGTTTTCAAATTTCGCACTTTTTGATCATAAGTCATGAACCCCTATTCATGGGGTACGATCAAATTTTTCAAAATCTTATTTTTTTCAAAACCAATATTGTTGAGTCAATTTATTCATATTGAGGCCAAATTATGATCAAAAAGATATTCCGCATGTAGATCGGATGAGTTTTCACAAAGTTATGGGAGTTTTCAAATTTCGTACTTTTTGATCATAAGTCATGAACCCCTATTCATGGGGTACGATCAAATTTTAAAAAAAAATTTTTTTTCAAAACCAATATTGTTGAGTCAATTTATTCATATTGAGGCCAAATTATGATCAAAAAGATATTCCGCATGTAGATCGGATGAGTTTTCACAAAGTTATGGGAGTTTTCAAATTTCGTACTTTTTGATCATAAGTCATGAACCCCTATTCATGGGGTACGATCAAATTTTTCAAAAATCCTATTTTTTTTCAAAACCAATATTGTTGAGTCAATTTATTCATATTGAGGCCAAATTATGATCAAAAAGATATTCCGCATGTAGATCGGATGAGTTTTCACAAAGTTATGGGAGTTTTCAAATTTCGTACTTTTTGATCATAAGTCATGAACCCCTATTCATGGGGTACGATCAAATTTTTCAAAAACATTATTTTTTTTCAAAACCAATATTGTTGAGTCAATTTATTCATATTGAGGCCAAATTATGATCAAAAAGATATTCCGCATGTAGATCGGATGAGTTTTCACAAAGTTATGGGAGTTTTCAAATTTCGTACTTTTTGATCATAAGTCATGAACCCCTATTCATGGGGTACGATCAAATTTTTCAAAATCTTATTTTTTTTCAAAACCAATATTGTTGAGTCAATTTATTCATATTGAGGCCAAATTATGATCAAAAAGATATTCCGCATGTAGATCGGATGAGTTTTCACAAAGTTATGGGAGTTTTCAAATTTCGTACTTTTTGATCATAAGTCATGAACCCCTATTCATGGGGTACGATCAAATTTTTCAAAATCTTATTTTTTTCAAAACCAATATTGTTGAGTCAATTTATTCATATTGAGGCCAAATTATGATCAAAAAGATATTCCGCATGTAGATCGGATGAGTTTTCACAAAGTTATGGGAGTTTTCAAATTTCGTACTTTTTGATCATAAGTCATGAACCCCTATTCATGGGGTACGATCAAATTTTCAAAAAAAAATTTTTTTTCAAAACCAATATTGTTGAGTCAATTTATTCATATTGAGGCCAAATTATGATCAAAAAGATATTCCGCATGTAGATCGGATGAGTTTTCACAAAGTTATGGGAGTTTTCAAATTTCGTACTTTTTGATCATAAGTCATGAACCCCTATTCATGGGGTACGATCAAATTTTTCAAAATCTTATTTTTTTTCAAAACCAATATTGTTGAGTCAATTTATTCATATTGAGGCCAAATTATGATCAAAAAGATATTCCGCATGTAGATCGGATGAGTTTTCACAAAGTTATGGGAGTTTTCAAATTTCGTACTTTTTGATCATAAGTCATGAACCCCTATTCATGGGGTACGATCAAATTTTTCAAAAAAAAATTTTTTTTCAAAACCAATATTGTTGAGTCAATTTATTCATATTGAGGCCAAATTATGATCAAAAAGATATTCCGCATGTAGATCGGATGAGTTTTCACAAAGTTATGGGAGTTTTCAAATTTCGTACTTTTTGATCATAAGTCATGAACCCCTATTCATGGGGTACGATCAAATTTTTCAAAATCCTTTTTTTTTCAAAACCAATATTGTTGAGTCAATTTATTCATATTGAGGCCAAATTATGATCAAAAAGATATTCCGCATGTAGATCGGATGAGTTTTCACAAAGTTATGGGAGTTTTCAAATTTCGTACTTTTTGATCATAAGTCATGAACCCCTATTCATGGGGTACGATCAAATTTTTAAAAAAAATATTTTTTTTCAAAACCAATATTGTTGAGTCAATTTATTCATATTGAGGCCAAATTATGATCAAAAAGATATTCCGCATGTAGATCGGATGAGTTTTCACAAAGTTATGGGAGTTTTCAAATTTCGTACTTTTTGATCATAAGTCATGAACCCCTATTCATGGGGTACGATCAAATTTTTCAAAAAAAAATTTTTTTTCAAAACCAATATTGTTGAGTCAATTTATTCATATTGAGGCCAAATTATGATCAAAAAGATATTCCGCATGTAGATCGGATGAGTTTTCACAAAGTTATGGGAGTTTTCAAATTTCGTACTTTTTGATCATAAGTCATGAACCCCTATTCATGGGGTACGATCAAATTTTTCAAAATCTTATTTTTTTTCAAAACCAATATTGTTGAGTCAATTTATTCATATTGAGGCCAAATTATGATCAAAAAGATATTCCGCATGTAGATCGGATGAGTTTTCACAAAGTTATGGGAGTTTTCAAATTTCGTACTTTTTGATCATAAGTCATGAACCCCTATTCATGGGGTACGATCAAATTTTTCAAAAAAAAATTTTTTTTCAAAACCAATATTGTTGAGTCAATTTATTCATATTGAGGCCAAATTATGATCAAAAAGATATTCCGCATGTAGATCGGATGAGTTTTCACAAAGTTATGGGAGTTTTCAAATTTCGTACTTTTTGATCATAAGTCATGAACCCCTATTCATGGGGTACGATCAAATTTTTCAAAATCTTATTTTTTTCAAAACCAATATTGTTGAGTCAATTTATTCATATTGAGGCCAAATTATGATCAAAAAGATATTCCGCATGTAGATCGGATGAGTTTTCACAAAGTTATGGGAGTTTTCAAATTTCGTACTTTTTGATCATAAGTCATGAACCCCTATTCATGGGGTACGATCAAATTTTTCAAAAAAAAAATTTTTTTTCAAAACCAATATTGTTGAGTCAATTTATTCATATTGAGGCCAAATTATGATCAAAAAGATATTCCGCATGTAGATCGGATGAGTTTTCACAAAGTTATGGGAGTTTTCAAATTTCGTACTTTTTGATCATAAGTCATGAACCCCTATTCATGGGGTACGATCAAATTTTTCAAAAAAATACTTTTTTTCAAAACCAATATTGTTGAGTCAATTTATTCATATTGAGGCCAAATTATGATCAAAAAGATATTCCGCATGTAGATCGGATGAGTTTTCACAAAGTTATGGGAGTTTTCAAATTTCGTACTTTTTGATCATAAGTCATGAACCCCTATTCATGGGGTACGATCAAATTTTTCAAAATCTTATTTTTTTCAAAACCAATATTGTTGAGTCAATTTATTCATATTGAGGCCAAATTATGATCAAAAAGATATTCCGCATGTAGATCGGATGAGTTTTCACAAAGTTATGGGAGTTTTCAAATTTCGTACTTTTTGATCATAAGTCATGAACCCCTATTCATGGGGTACGATCAAATTTTTCAAAATCATATTTTTTTTCAAAACCAATATTGTTGAGTCAATTTATTCATATTGAGGCCAAATTATGATCAAAAAGATATTCCGCATGTAGATCGGATGAGTTTTCACAAAGTTATGGGAGTTTTCAAATTTCGTACTTTTTGATCATAAGTCATGAACCCCTATTCATGGGGTACGATCAAATTTCAAAAAAAAATTTTTTTTCAAAACCAATATTGTTGAGTCAATTTATTCATATTGAGGCCAAATTATGATCAAAAAGATATTCCGCATGTAGATCGGATGAGTTTTCACAAAGTTATGGGAGTTTTCAAATTTCGTACTTTTTGATCATAAGTCATGAACCCCTATTCATGGGGTACGATCAAATTTTTCAAAATCTTATTTTTTTCAAAACCAATATTGTTGAGTCAATTTATTCATATTGAGGCCAAATTATGATCAAAAAGATATTCCGCATGTAGATCGGATGAGTTTTCACAAAGTTATGGGAGTTTTCAAATTTCGTACTTTTTGATCATAAGTCATGAACCCCTATTCATGGGGTACGATCAAATTTTCAAAAAAAAATATTTTTTTCAAAACCAATATTGTTGAGTCAATTTATTCATATTGAGGCCAAATTATGATCAAAAAGATATTCCGCATGTAGATCGGATGAGTTTTCACAAAGTTATGGGAGTTTTCAAATTTCGTACTTTTTGATCATAAGTCATGAACCCCTATTCATGGGGTACGATCAAATTTTTCAAAATCTTATTTTTTTTCAAAACCAATATTGTTGAGTCAATTTATTCATATTGAGGCCAAATTATGATCAAAAAGATATTCCGCATGTAGATCGGATGAGTTTTCACAAAGTTATGGGAGTTTTCAAATTTCGTACTTTTTGATCATAAGTCATGAACCCCTATTCATGGGGTACGATCAAATTTTTCAAAAAAAAATTTTTTTTCAAAACCAATATTGTTGAGTCAATTTATTCATATTGAGGCCAAATTATGATCAAAAAGATATTCCGCATGTAGATCGGATGAGTTTTCACAAAGTTATGGGAGTTTTCAAATTTCGTACTTTTTGATCATAAGTCATGAACCCCTATTCATGGGGTACGATCAAATTTTCAAAAAAAAATTTTTTTTCAAAACCAATATTGTTGAGTCAATTTATTCATATTGAGGCCAAATTATGATCAAAAAGATATTCCGCATGTAGATCGGATGAGTTTTCACAAAGTTATGGGAGTTTTCAAATTTCGTACTTTTTGATCATAAGTCATGAACCCCTATTCATGGGGTACGATCAAATTTTTCAAAATCCTATTTTTTTTCAAAACCAATATTGTTGAGTCAATTTATTCATATTGAGGCCAAATTATGATCAAAAAGATATTCCGCATGTAGATCGGATGAGTTTTCACAAAGTTATGGGAGTTTTCAAATTTCGTACTTTTTGATCATAAGTCATGAACCCCTATTCATGGGGTACGATCAAATTTTAAAAAAAAATTTTTTTTTCAAAACCAATATTGTTGAGTCAATTTATTCATATTGAGGCCAAATTATGATCAAAAAGATATTCCGCATGTAGATCGGATGAGTTTTCACAAAGTTATGGGAGTTTTCAAATTTCGTACTTTTTGATCATAAGTCATGAACCCCTATTCATGGGGTACGATCAAATTTTTCAAAATCATATTTTTTTTCAAAACCAATATTGTTGAGTCAATTTATTCATATTGAGGCCAAATTATGATCAAAAAGATATTCCGCATGTAGATCGGATGAGTTTCTACAAAGTTATGGGAGTTTTCAAATTTCGTACTTTTTGATCATAAGTCATGAACCCCTATTCATGGGGTACGATCAAATTTTTCAAAAACAAAATTTTTTTTCAAAACCAATATTGTTGAGTCAATTTATTCATATTGAGGCCAAATTATGATCAAAAAGATATTCCGCATGTAGATCGGATGAGTTTTCACAAAGTTATGGGAGTTTTCAAATTTCGTACTTTTTGATCATAAGTCATGAACCCCTATTCATGGGGTACGATCAAATTTTTCAAAATCTTATTTTTTTCAAAACCAATATTGTTGAGTCAATTTATTCATATTGAGGCCAAATTATGATCAAAAAGATATTCCGCATGTAGATCGGATGAGTTTTCACAAAGTTATGGGAGTTTTCAAATTTCGTACTTTTTGATCATAAGTCATGAACCCCTATTCATGGGGTACGATCAAATTTTTCAAAAAAAAATTTTTTTTTCAAAACCAATATTGTTGAGTCAATTTATTCATATTGAGGCCAAATTATGATCAAAAAGATATTCCGCATGTAGATCGGATGAGTTTTCACAAAGTTATGGGAGTTTTCAAATTTCGTACTTTTTGATCATAAGTCATGAACCCCTATTCATGGGGTACGATCAAATTTTTCAAAATCCTATTTTTTTTCAAAACCAATATTGTTGAGTCAATTTATTCATATTGAGGCCAAATTATGATCAAAAAGATATTCCGCATGTAGATCGGATGAGTTTTCACAAAGTTATGGGAGTTTTCAAATTTCGTACTTTTTGATCATAAGTCATGAACCCCTATTCATGGGGTACGATCAAATTTTTCAAAAAAAAATTTTTTTTCAAAACCAATATTGTTGAGTCAATTTATTCATATTGAGGCCAAATTATGATCAAAAAGATATTCCGCATGTAGATCGGATGAGTTTTCACAAAGTTATGGGAGTTTTCAAATTTCGTACTTTTTGATCATAAGTCATGAACCCCTATTCATGGGGTACGATCAAATTTTAAAAAAACATATTTTTTTCAAAACCAATATTGTTGAGTCAATTTATTCATATTGAGGCCAAATTATGATCAAAAAGATATTCCGCATGTAGATCGGATGAGTTTTCACAAAGTTATGGGAGTTTTCAAATTTCGTACTTTTTGATCATAAGTCATGAACCCCTATTCATGGGGTACGATCAAATTTTTCAAAATCCTATTTTTTTTCAAAACCAATATTGTTGAGTCAATTTATTCATATTGAGGCCAAATTATGATCAAAAAGATATTCCGCATGTAGATCGGATGAGTTTTCACAAAGTTATGGGAGTTTTCAAATTTCGTACTTTTTGATCATAAGTCATGAACCCCTATTCATGGGGTACGATCGAATTTCAAAAAAACAAATTTTTTTTCAAAACCAATATTGTTGAGTCAATTTATTCATATTGAGGCCAAATTATGATCAAAAAGATATTCCGCATGTAGATCGGATGAGTTTTCACAAAGTTATGGGAGTTTTCAAATTTCGTACTTTTTGATCATAAGTCATGAACCCCTATTCATGGGGTACGATCAAATTTTTCAAAATCCTATTTTTTTTCAAAACCAATATTGTTGAGTCAATTTATTCATATTGAGGCCAAATTATGATCAAAAAGATATTCCGCATGTAGATCGGATGAGTTTTCTACAAAGTTATGGGAGTTTTCAAATTTCGTACTTTTTGATCATAAGTCATGAACCCCTATTCATGGGGTACGATCAAATTTTTAAAAAACATTTTTTTTTCAAAACCAATATTGTTGAGTCAATTTATTCATATTGAGGCCAAATTATGATCAAAAAGATATTCCGCATGTAGATCGGATGAGTTTTCACAAAGTTATGGGAGTTTTCAAATTTCGTACTTTTTGATCATAAGTCATGAACCCCTATTCATGGGGTACGATCAAATTTTAAAAAAACATTTTTTTTCAAAACCAATATTGTTGAGTCAATTTATTCATATTGAGGCCAAATTATGATCAAAAAGATATTCCGCATGTAAATCGGATGAGTTTTCACAAAGTTATGGGAGTTTTCAAATTTCGTACTTTTTGATCATAAGTCATGAACCCCTATTCATGGGGTACGATCAAATTTTCAAAAAAAAATTTTTTTTCAAAACCAATATTGTTGAGTCAATTTATTCATATTGAGGCCAAATTATGATCAAAAAGATATTCCGCATGTAGATCGGATGAGTTTTCACAAAGTTATGGGAGTTTTCAAATTTCGTACTTTTTGATCATAAGTCATGAACCCCTATTCATGGGGTACGATCAAATTTTTCAAAATCCTATTTTTTTCAAAACCAATATTGTTGAGTCAATTTATTCATATTGAGGCCAAATTATGATCAAAAAGATATTCCGCATGTAGATCGGATGAGTTTTCACAAAGTTATGGGAGTTTTCAAATTTCGTACTTTTTGATCATAAGTCATGAACCCCTATTCATGGGGTACGATCAAATTTCAAAAAAAAATTTTTTTTTCAAAACCAATATTGTTGAGTCAATTTATTCATATTGAGGCCAAATTATGATCAAAAAGATATTCCGCATGTAGATCGGATGAGTTTTCACAAAGTTATGGGAGTTTTCAAATTTCGTACTTTTTGATCATAAGTCATGAACCCCTATTCATGGGGTACGATCAAATTTTTCAAAATCTTATTTTTTTCAAAACCAATATTGTTGAGTCAATTTATTCATATTGAGGCCAAATTATGATCAAAAAGATATTCCGCATGTAGATCGGATGAGTTTCTACAAAGTTATGGGAGTTTTCAAATTTCGTACTTTTTGATCATAAGTCATGAACCCCTATTCATGGGGTACGATCAAATTTCAAAAAAAAATTTTTTTTCAAAACCAATATTGTTGAGTCAATTTATTCATATTGAGGCCAAATTATGATCAAAAAGATATTCCGCATGTAGATCGGATGAGTTTCTACAAAGTTATGGGAGTTTTCAAATTTCGTACTTTTTGATCATAAGTCATGAACCCCTATTCATGGGGTACGATCAAATTTTAAAAAAAAATTTTTTTTCAAAACCAATATTGTTGAGTCAATTTATTCATATTGAGGCCAAATTATGATCAAAAAGATATTCCGCATGTAGATCGGATGAGTTTTCACAAAGTTATGGGAGTTTTCAAATTTCGTACTTTTTGATCATAAGTCATGAACCCCTATTCATGGGGTACGATCAAATTTTTCAAAATCATATTTTTTTTCAAAACCAATATTGTTGAGTCAATTTATTCATATTGAGGCCAAATTATGATCAAAAAGATATTCCGCATGTAGATCGGATGAGTTTCTACAAAGTTATGGGAGTTTTCAAATTTCGTACTTTTTGATCATAAGTCATGAACCCCTATTCATGGGGTACGATCAAATTTCAAAAAAACAAAATTTTTTTCAAAACCAATATTGTTGAGTCAATTTATTCATATTGAGGCCAAATTATGATCAAAAAGATATTCCGCATGTAGATCGGATGAGTTTTCACAAAGTTATGGGAGTTTTCAAATTTCGTACTTTTTGATCATAAGTCATGAACCCCTATTCATGGGGTACGATCAAATTTTTCAAAATCCTTTTTTTTTTCAAAACCAATATTGTTGAGTCAATTTATTCATATTGAGGCCAAATTATGATCAAAAAGATATTCCGCATGTAGATCGGATGAGTTTCTACAAAGTTATGGGAGTTTTCAAATTTCGTACTTTTTGATCATAAGTCATGAACCCCTATTCATGGGGTACGATCAAATTTCAAAAAAAAATTTTTTTTCAAAACCAATATTGTTGAGTCAATTTATTCATATTGAGGCCAAATTATGATCAAAAAGATATTCCGCATGTAGATCGGATGAGTTTTCACAAAGTTATGGGAGTTTTCAAATTTCGTACTTTTTGATCATAAGTCATGAACCCCTATTCATGGGGTACGATCAAATTTTTCAAAATCTTATTTTTTTCAAAACCAATATTGTTGAGTCAATTTATTCATATTGAGGCCAAATTATGATCAAAAAGATATTCCGCATGTAGATCGGATGAGTTTTCACAAAGTTATGGGAGTTTTCAAATTTCGTACTTTTTGATCATAAGTCATGAACCCCTATTCATGGGGTACGATCAAATTTTCAAAAAAAAAACTTTTTTTCAAAACCAATATTGTTGAGTCAATTTATTCATATTGAGGCCAAATTATGATCAAAAAGATATTCCGCATGTAGATCGGATGAGTTTTTACAAAGTTATGGGAGTTTTCAAATTTCGTACTTTTTGATCATAAGTCATGAACCCCTATTCATGGGGTACGATCAAATTTTTCAAAATCCTTTTTTTTTCAAAACCAATATTGTTGAGTCAATTTATTCATATTGAGGCCAAATTATGATCAAAAAGATATTCCGCATGTAGATCGGATGAGTTTTCACAAAGTTATGGGAGTTTTCAAATTTCGTACTTTTTGATCATAAGTCATGAACCCCTATTCATGGGGTACGATCAAATTTTTCAAAAAAAAAATTTTTTTTCAAAACCAATATTGTTGAGTCAATTTATTCATATTGAGGCCAAATTATGATCAAAAAGATATTCCGCATGTAGATCGGATGAGTTTTCACAAAGTTATGGGAGTTTTCAAATTTCGTACTTTTTGATCATAAGTCATGAACCCCTATTCATGGGGTACGATCAAATTTTTCAAAATCCTATTTTTTTTCAAAACCAATATTGTTGAGTCAATTTATTCATATTGAGGCCAAATTATGATCAAAAAGATATTCCGCATGTAGATCGGGTGAGTTTCTACAAAGTTATGGGAGTTTTCAAATTTCGTACTTTTTGATCATAAGTCATGAACCCCTATTCATGGGGTACGATCAAATTTCAAAAAAAAAATTTTTTTCAAAACCAATATTGTTGAGTCAATTTATTCATATTGAGGCCAAATTATGATCAAAAAGATATTCCGCATGTAGATCGGATGAGTTTTCACAAAGTTATGGGAGTTTTCAAATTTCGTACTTTTTGATCATAAGTCATGAACCCCTATTCATGGGGTACGATCAAATTTTTCAAAATCCTATTTTTTTCAAAACCAATATTGTTGAGTCAATTTATTCATATTGAGGCCAAATTATGATCAAAAAGATATTCCGCATGTAAATCGGATGAGTTTTCACAAAGTTATGGGAGTTTTCAAATTTCGTACTTTTTGATCATAAGTCATGAACCCCTATTCATGGGGTACGATCAAATTTTCAAAAAAAAAATTTTTTTTCAAAACCAATATTGTTGAGTCAATTTATTCATATTGAGGCCAAATTATGATCAAAAAGATATTCCGCATGTAGATCGGATGAGTTTTCACAAAGTTATGGGAGTTTTCAAATTTCGTACTTTTTGATCATAAGTCATGAACCCCTATTCATGGGGTACGATCAAATTTTTCAAAATCCTATTTTTTTTCAAAACCAATATTGTTGAGTCAATTTATTCATATTGAGGCCAAATTATGATCAAAAAGATATTCCGCATGTAGATCGGATGAGTTTTTACAAAGTTATGGGAGTTTTCAAATTTCGTACTTTTTGATCATAAGTCATGAACCCCTATTCATGGGGTACGATCAAATTTCAAAAAAAAATTTTTTTTCAAAACCAATATTGTTGAGTCAATTTATTCATATTGAGGCCAAATTATGATCAAAAAGATATTCCGCATGTAGATCGGATGAGTTTCTACAAAGTTATGGGAGTTTTCAAATTTCGTACTTTTTGATCATAAGTCATGAACCCCTATTCATGGGGTACGATCGAATTTCAAAAAAAAAATTTTTTTCAAAACCAATATTGTTGAGTCAATTTATTCATATTGAGGCCAAATTATGATCAAAAAGATATTCCGCATGTAGATCGGATGAGTTTTCACAAAGTTATGGGAGTTTTCAAATTTCGTACTTTTTGATCATAAGTCATGAACCCCTATTCATGGGGTACGATCAAATTTTTCAAAAATCTTATTTTTTTCAAAACCAATATTGTTGAGTCAATTTATTCATATTGAGGCCAAATTATGATCAAAAAGATATTCCGCATGTAGATCGGATGAGTTTTTACAAAGTTATGGGAGTTTTCAAATTTCGTACTTTTTGATCATAAGTCATGAACCCCTATTCATGGGGTACGATCAAATTTCAAAAAAAAAAAAATTTTTTTCAAAACCAATATTGTTGAGTCAATTTATTCATATTGAGGCCAAATTATGATCAAAAAGATATTCCGCATGTAGATCGGATGAGTTTTCACAAAGTTATGGGAGTTTTCAAATTTCGTACTTTTTGATCATAAGTCATGAACCCCTATTCATGGGGTACGATCAAATTTTTCAAAATCCTTTTTTTTTTCAAAACCAATATTGTTGAGTCAATTTATTCATATTGAGGCCAAATTATGATCAAAAAGATATTCCGCATGTAGATCGGATGAGTTTTCACAAAGTTATGGGAGTTTTCAAATTTCGTACTTTTTGATCATAAGTCATGAACCCCTATTCATGGGGTACGATCAAATTTTTAAAAAAAAATTTTTTTTCAAAACCAATATTGTTGAGTCAATTTATTCATATTGAGGCCAAATTATGATCAAAAAGATATTCCGCATGTAAATCGGATGAGTTTTCACAAAGTTATGGGAGTTTTCAAATTTCGTACTTTTTGATCATAAGTCATGAACCCCTATTCATGGGGTACGATCAAATTTCAAAAAAAAAAATTTTTTTCAAAACCAATATTGTTGAGTCAATTTATTCATATTGAGGCCAAATTATGATCAAAAAGATATTCCGCATGTAGATCGGATGAGTTTCTACAAAGTTATGGGAGTTTTCAAATTTCGTACTTTTTGATCATAAGTCATGAACCCCTATTCATGGGGTACGATCGAATTTCAAAAAAAAAATTTTTTCAAAACCAATATTTTATCAATTTATTCATATTTTTTCAAAACCAATATTGTTGAGTCAATTTATTCATATTGAGGCCAAATTATGATCAAAAAGATATTCCGCATGTAGATCGGATGAGTTTTCACAAAGTTATGGGAGTTTTCAAATTTCGTACTTTTTGATCATAAGTCATGAACCCCTATTCATGGGGTACGATCGAATTTCAAAAAAAAAATTTTTTTCAAAACCAATATTGTTGAGTCAATTTATTCATATTGAGGCCAAATTATGATCAAAAAGATATTCCGCATGTAGATCGGATGAGTTTTCACAAAGTTATGGGAGTTTTCAAATTTCGTACTTTTTGATCATAAGTCATGAACCCCTATTCATGGGGTACGATCAAATTTTTCAAAATCTTATTTTTTTCAAAACCAATATTGTTGAGTCAATTTATTCATATTGAGGCCAAATTATGATCAAAAAGATATTCCGCATGTAGATCGGATGAGTTTTCACAAAGTTATGGGAGTTTTCAAATTTCGTACTTTTTGATCATAAGTCATGAACCCCTATTCATGGGGTACGATCAAATTTTTCAAAAAAAAATTTTTTTTCAAAACCAATATTGTTGAGTCAATTTATTCATATTGAGGCCAAATTATGATCAAAAAGATATTCCGCATGTAGATCGGATGAGTTTTCACAAAGTTATGGGAGTTTTCAAATTTCGTACTTTTTGATCATAAGTCATGAACCCCTATTCATGGGGTACGATCAAATTTCAAAAAAAAAAATTTTTTTCAAAACCAATATTTTATCATTTTCTTTTTCAAAACTAATATTGTTGAGTCAATTTATTCATATTGAGGCCAAATTATGATCAAAAAGATATTCCGCATGTAGATCGGATGAGTTTTCACAAAGTTATGGGAGTTTTCAAATTTCGTACTTTTTGATCATAAGTCATGAACCCCTATTCATGGGGTACGATCGAATTTTTCAAAAAAAAATTTTTTTTCAAAACCAATATTGTTGAGTCAATTTATTCATATTGAGGCCAAATTATGATCAAAAAGATATTCCGCATGTAGATCGGATGAGTTTTCTACAAAGTTATGGGAGTTTTCAAATTTCGTACTTTTTGATCATAAGTCATGAACCCCTATTCATGGGGTACGATCAAATTTTTCAAAAACAAAATTTTTTTCAAAACCAATATTGTTGAGTCAATTTATTCATATTGAGGCCAAATTATGATCAAAAAGATATTCCGCATGTAGATCGGATGAGTTTTCACAAAGTTATGGGAGTTTTCAAATTTCGTACTTTTTGATCATAAGTCATGAACCCCTATTCATGGGGTACGATCAAATTTTTCAAAATCATATTTTTTTTCAAAACCAATATTGTTGAGTCAATTTATTCATATTGAGGCCAAATTATGATCAAAAAGATATTCCGCATGTAGATCGGATGAGTTTTTACAAAGTTATGGGAGTTTTCAAATTTCGTACTTTTTGATCATAAGTCATGAACCCCTATTCATGGGGTACGATCAAATTTTCAAAAAAAAAATTTTTTTCAAAACCAATATTGTTGAGTCAATTTATTCATATTGAGGCCAAATTATGATCAAAAAGATATTCCGCATGTAGATCGGATGAGTTTTCACAAAGTTATGGGAGTTTTCAAATTTCGTACTTTTTGATCATAAGTCATGAACCCCTATTCATGGGGTACGATCAAATTTTTCAAAATCTTATTTTTTTTCAAAACCAATATTGTTGAGTCAATTTATTCATATTGAGGCCAAATTATGATCAAAAAGATATTCCGCATGTAGATCGGATGAGTTTTCACAAAGTTATGGGAGTTTTCAAATTTCGTACTTTTTGATCATAAGTCATGAACCCCTATTCATGGGGTACGATCGAATTTCAAAAAAAAAATTTTTTTCAAAACCAATATTGTTGAGTCAATTTATTCATATTGAGGCCAAATTATGATCAAAAAGATATTCCGCATGTAGATCGGATGAGTTTTCACAAAGTTATGGGAGTTTTCAAATTTCGTACTTTTTGATCATAAGTCATGAACCCCTATTCATGGGGTACGATCAAATTTTTCAAAATCTTATTTTTTTTCAAAACCAATATTGTTGAGTCAATTTATTCATATTGAGGCCAAATTATGATCAAAAAGATATTCCGCATGTAGATCGGATGAGTTTTCACAAAGTTATGGGAGTTTTCAAATTTCGTACTTTTTGATCATAAGTCATGAACCCCTATTCATGGGGTACGATCAAATTTCAAAAAAAAAATTTTTTTTCAAAACCAATATTGTTGAGTCAATTTATTCATATTGAGGCCAAATTATGATCAAAAAGATATTCCGCATGTAAATCGGATGAGTTTTCACAAAGTTATGGGAGTTTTCAAATTTCGTACTTTTTGATCATAAGTCATGAACCCCTATTCATGGGGTACGATCAAATTTCAAAAAAAAAATTTTTTTCAAAACCAATATTGTTGAGTCAATTTATTCATATTGAGGCCAAATTATGATCAAAAAGATATTCCGCATGTAGATCGGATGAGTTTTCACAAAGTTATGGGAGTTTTCAAATTTCGTACTTTTTGATCATAAGTCATGAACCCCTATTCATGGGGTACGATCAAATTTTTCAAAATCTTATTTTTTTTCAAAACCAATATTGTTGAGTCAATTTATTCATATTGAGGCCAAATTATGATCAAAAAGATATTCCGCATGTAGATCGGATGAGTTTTCACAAAGTTATGGGAGTTTTCAAATTTCGTACTTTTTGATCATAAGTCATGAACCCCTATTCATGGGGTACGATCAAATTTCAAAAAAAAAATTTTTTTTCAAAACCAATATTGTTGAGTCAATTTATTCATATTGAGGCCAAATTATGATCAAAAAGATATTCCGCATGTAGATCGGATGAGTTTTCACAAAGTTATGGGAGTTTTCAAATTTCGTACTTTTTGATCATAAGTCATGAACCCCTATTCATGGGGTACGATCAAATTTCAAAAAAAAAAATTTTTTTCAAAACCAATATTGTTGAGTCAATTTATTCATATTTTTTTCAAAACCAATATTGTTGAGTCAATTTATTCATATTGAGGCCAAATTATGATCAAAAACATATTCCGCATGTAAATCGGATGAGTTTTCACAAAGTTATGGGAGTTTTCAAATTTCGTACTTTTTGATCATAAGTCATGAACCCCTATTCATGGGGTACGATCGAATTTAAAAAAAAAATTTTTTTTCAAAACCAATATTGTTGAGTCAATTTATTCATATTGAGGCCAAATTATGATCAAAAAGATATTCCGCATGTAGATCGGATGAGTTTTCTACAAAGTTATGGGAGTTTTCAAATTTCGTACTTTTTGATCATAAGTCATGAACCCCTATTCATGGGGTACGATCGAATTTTCAAAAAAAAAATTTTTTTCAAAACCAATATTGTTGAGTCAATTTATTCATATTGAGGCCAAATTATGATCAAAAAGATATTCCGCATGTAGATCGGATGAGTTTTCACAAAGTTATGGGAGTTTTCAAATTTCGTACTTTTTGATCATAAGTCATGAACCCCTATTCATGGGGTACGATCAAATTTTTCAAAATCTTATTTTTTTTCAAAACCAATATTGTTGAGTCAATTTATTCATATTGAGGCCAAATTATGATCAAAAAGATATTCCGCATGTAGATCGGATGAGTTTTCACAAAGTTATGGGAGTTTTCAAATTTCGTACTTTTTGATCATAAGTCATGAACCCCTATTCATGGGGTACGATCGAATTTCAAAAAAAAAAATTTTTTTCAAAACCAATATTGTTGAGTCAATTTATTCATATTGAGGCCAAATTATGATCAAAAAGATATTCCGCATGTAGATCGGATGAGTTTTCACAAAGTTATGGGAGTTTTCAAATTTCGCACTTTTTGATCATAAGTCATGAACCCCTATTCATGGGGTACGATCAAATTTTTCAAAATCTTATTTTTTTTCAAAACCAATATTGTTGAGTCAATTTATTCATATTGAGGCCAAATTATGATCAAAAAGATATTCCGCATGTAAATCGGATGAGTTTTCACAAAGTTATGGGGGTTTTCAAATTTCGTACTTTTTGATCATAAGTCATGAACCCCTATTCATGGGGTACGATCGAATTTCAAAAAAAAAGTTTTTTTCAAAACCAATATTGTTGAGTCAATTTATTCATATTGAGGCCAAATTATGATCAAAAAGATATTCCGCATGTAAATCGGATGAGTTTTCACAAAGTTATGGGAGTTTTCAAATTTCGCACTTTTTGATCATAAGTCATGAACCCCTATTCATGGGGTACGATCAAATTTTTCAAAATCCTTTTTTTTTCAAAACCAATATTGTTGAGTCAATTTATTCATATTGAGGCCAAATTATGATCAAAAACATATTCCGCATGTAAATCGGATGAGTTTTCACAAAGTTATGGGAGTTTTCAAATTTCGTACTTTTTGATCATAAGTCATGAACCCCTATTCATGGGGTACGATCGAATTTCAAAAAAAAAATTTTTTTTCAAAACCAATATTGTTGAGTCAATTTATTCATATTGAGGCCAAATTATGATCAAAAAGATATTCCGCATGTAGATCGGATGAGTTTTCACAAAGTTATGGGAGTTTTCAAATTTCGCACTTTTTGATCATAAGTCATGAACCCCTATTCATGGGGTACGATCAAATTTTTCAAAATCTTATTTTTTTTCAAAACCAATATTGTTGAGTCAATTTATTCATATTGAGGCCAAATTATGATCAAAAAGATATTCCGCATGTAGATCGGATGAGTTTTCACAAAGTTATGGGAGTTTTCAAATTTCGTACTTTTTGATCATAAGTCATGAACCCCTATTCATGGGGTACGATCGAATTTCAAAAAAAAAATTTTTTTTCAAAACCAATATTGTTGAGTCAATTTATTCATATTGAGGCCAAATTATGATCAAAAAGATATTCCGCATGTAGATCGGATGAGTTTTCACAAAGTTATGGGAGTTTTCAAATTTCGCACTTTTTGATCATAAGTCATGAACCCCTATTCATGGGGTACGATCAAATTTTTCAAAAAAAAATTTTTTTTCAAAACCAATATTGTTGAGTCAATTTATTCATATTGAGGCCAAATTATGATCAAAAAGATATTCCGCATGTAGATCGGATGAGTTTTCACAAAGTTATGGGAGTTTTCAAATTTCGTACTTTTTGATCATAAGTCATGAACCCCTATTCATGGGGTACGATCAAATTTTTCAAAAACTTATTTTTTTCAAAACCAATATTGTTGAGTCAATTTATTCATATTGAGGCCAAATTATGATCAAAAAGATATTCCGCATGTAGATCGGATGAGTTTTCACAAAGTTATGGGAGTTTTCAAATTTCGTACTTTTTGATCATAAGTCATGAACCCCTATTCATGGGGTACGATCAAATTTTTCAAAAAAAAAAGTTTTTTTCAAAACCAATATTGTTGAGTCAATTTATTCATATTGAGGCCAAATTATGATCAAAAAGATATTCCGCATGTAGATCGGGTGAGTTTCTACAAAGTTTTGGGAGTTTTCAAATTTCGTACTTTTTGATCATAAGTCATGAACCCCTATTCATGGGGTACGATCGAATTTCAAAAAAAAAGTTTTTTTCAAAACCAATATTGTTGAGTCAATTTATTCATATTGAGGCCAAATTATGATCAAAAAGATATTCCGCATGTAGATCGGATGAGTTTTCACAAAGTTATGGGAGTTTTCAAATTTCGTACTTTTTGATCATAAGTCATGAACCCCTATTCATGGGGTACGATCAAATTTTTCAAAATCTTATTTTTTTCAAAACCAATATTGTTGAGTCAATTTATTCATATTGAGGCCAAATTATGATCAAAAAGATATTCCGCATGTAGATCGGATGAGTTTCTACAAAGTTATGGGAGTTTTCAAATTTCGTACTTTTTGATCATAAGTCATGAACCCCTATTCATGGGGTACGATCGAATTTCAAAAAAACAAAATTTTTTTTCAAAACCAATATTGTTGAGTCAATTTATTCATATTGAGGCCAAATTATGATCAAAAAGATATTCCGCATGTAAATCGGATGAGTTTTCACAAAGTTATGGGAGTTTTCAAATTTCGCACTTTTTGATCATAAGTCATGAACCCCTATTCATGGGGTACGATCAAATTTTTCAAAATCTTATTTTTTTTCAAAACCAATATTGTTGAGTCAATTTATTCATATTGAGGCCAAATTATGATCAAAAAGATATTCCGCATGTAGATCGGATGAGTTTTCACAAAGTTATGGGAGTTTTCAAATTTCGTACTTTTTGATCATAAGTCATGAACCCCTATTCATGGGGTACGATCGAATTTATAAAAAAAATTTTTTTTCAAAACTAATATTGTTGAGTCAATTTATTCATATTGAGGCCAAATTATGATCAAAACCATATTCCGCATGTAAATCGGATGAGTTTTCACAAAGTTATGGGAGTTTTCAAATTTCGCACTTTTTGATCATAAGTCATGAACCCCTATTCATGGGGTACGATCGAATTTCAAAAAAAAAAATTTTTTCAAAACCAATATTGTTGAGTCAATTTATTCATATTTTTTTCAAAACTAATAGTGTTGAGTCAATTTATTCATATTGAGGCCAAATTATGATCAAAAACATATTCCGCATGTAAATCGGATGAGTTTTCACAAAGTTATGGGGGTTTTCAAATTTCGTACTTTTTGATCATAAGTCATGAACCCCTATTCATGGGGTACGATCGAATTTCAAAAAAAAAAATTTTTTTCAAAACCAATATTGTTGAGTCAATTTATTCATATTGAGGCCAAATTATGATCAAAAAGATATTCCGCATGTAGATCGGATGAGTTTTCACAAAGTTATGGGAGTTTTCAAATTTCGCACTTTTTGATCATAAGTCATGAACCCCTATTCATGGGGTACGATCAAATTTTTCAAAATCTTATTTTTTTCAAAACCAATATTGTTGAGTCAATTTATTCATATTGAGGCCAAATTATGATCAAAAAGATATTCCGCATGTAGATCGGATGAGTTTTCACAAAGTTATGGGAGTTTTCAAATTTCGTACTTTTTGATCATAAGTCATGAACCCCTATTCATGGGGTACGATCGAATTTCAAAAAAAAAATTTTTTTTCAAAACCAATATTGTTGAGTCAATTTATTCATATTGAGGCCAAATTATGATCAAAAAGATATTCCGCATGTAGATCGGATGAGTTTTCACAAAGTTATGGGAGTTTTCAAATTTCGCACTTTTTGATCATAAGTCATGAACCCCTATTCATGGGGTACGATCAAATTTTTCAAAATCTTATTTTTTTCAAAACCAATATTGTTGAGTCAATTTATTCATATTGAGGCCAAATTATGATCAAAAAGATATTCCGCATGTAGATCGGATGAGTTTTCACAAAGTTATGGGAGTTTTCAAATTTCGTACTTTTTGATCATAAGTCATGAACCCCTATTCATGGGGTACGATCGAATTTCAAAAAAAAAGTTTTTTTCAAAACCAATATTGTTGAGTCAATTTATTCATATTGAGGCCAAATTATGATCAAAAAGATATTCCGCATGTAGATCGGATGAGTTTTCACAAAGTTATGGGAGTTTTCAAATTTCGTACTTTTTGATCATAAGTCATGAACCCCTATTCATGGGGTACGATCGAATTTCAAAAAAAAAAATTTTTTTCAAAACCAATATTGTTGAGTCAATTTATTCATATTTTTTTCAAAACTAATATTGTTGAGTCAATTTATTCATATTGAGGCCAAATTATGATCAAAAACATATTCCGCATGTAAATCGGATGAGTTTTCACAAAGTTATGGGGGTTTTCAAATTTCGTACTTTTTGATCATAAGTCATGAACCCCTATTCATGGGGTACGATCGAATTTCAAAAAAAAAAGTTTTTTTCAAAACCAATATTGTTGAGTCAATTTATTCATATTGAGGCCAAATTATGATCAAAAAGATATTCCGCATGTAGATCGGATGAGTTTTCACAAAGTTATGGGAGTTTTCAAATTTCGCACTTTTTGATCATAAGTCATGAACCCCTATTCATGGGGTACGATCAAATTTTTCAAAATCTTATTTTTTTTCAAAACCAATATTGTTGAGTCAATTTATTCATATTGAGGCCAAATTATGATCAAAAAGATATTCCGCATGTAGATCGGATGAGTTTCTACAAAGTTATGGGAGTTTTCAAATTTCGTACTTTTTGATCATAAGTCATGAACCCCTATTCATGGGGTACGATCGAATTTCAAAAAAAAAGTTTTTTTCAAAACCAATATTGTTGAGTCAATTTATTCATATTGAGGCCAAATTATGATCAAAAAGATATTCCGCATGTAGATCGGATGAGTTTTCACAAAGTTATGGGAGTTTTCAAATTTCGCACTTTTTGATCATAAGTCATGAACCCCTATTCATGGGGTACGATCAAATTTTTCAAAATCTTATTTTTTTCAAAACCAATATTGTTGAGTCAATTTATTCATATTGAGGCCAAATTATGATCAAAACCATATTCCGCATGTAAATCGGATGAGTTTTCACAAAGTTATGGGGGTTTTCAAATTTCGTACTTTTTGATCATAAGTCATGAACCCCTATTCATGGGGTACGATCGAATTTAAAAAAAAAAGTTTTTTTCAAAACCAATATTGTTGAGTCAATTTATTCATATTGAGGCCAAATTATGATCAAAAAGATATTCCGCATGTAAATCGGATGAGTTTTCACAAAGTTATGGGAGTTTTCAAATTTCGCACTTTTTGATCATAAGTCATGAACCCCTATTCATGGGGTACGATCAAATTTTTCAAAATCCTTTTTTTTTCAAAACCAATATTGTTGAGTCAATTTATTCATATTGAGGCCAAATTATGATCAAAAAGACATTCCGCATGTAGATCGGATGAGTTTTCACAAAGTTATGGGGGTTTTCAAATTTCGTACTTTTTGATCATAAGTCATGAACCCCTATTCATGGGGTACGATCGAATTTCAAAAAAAAAAATTTTTTTCAAAACCAATATTGTTGAGTCAATTTATTCATATTTTTTTCAAAACTAATATTGTTGAGTCAATTTATTCATATTGAGGCCAAATTATGATCAAAACCATATTCCGCATGTAAATCGGATGAGTTTTCACAAAGTTATGGGGGTTTTCAAATTTCGTACTTTTTGATCATAAGTCATGAACCCCTATTCATGGGGTACGATCGAATTTCAAAAAAAAAAATTTTTTTCAAAACCAATATTGTTGAGTCAATTTATTCATATTGAGGCCAAATTATGATCAAAAAGATATTCCGCATGTAGATCGGATGAGTTTTCACAAAGTTATGGGGGTTTTCAAATTTCGTACTTTTTGATCATAAGTCATGAACCCCTATTCATGGGGTACGATCGAATTTCAAAAAAAAAGTTTTTTTCAAAACCAATATTGTTGAGTCAATTTATTCATATTGAGGCCAAATTATGATCAAAAAGATATTCCGCATGTAGATCGGATGAGTTTTCACAAAGTTATGGGAGTTTTCAAATTTCGCACTTTTTGATCATAAGTCATGAACCCCTATTCATGGGGTACGATCAAATTTTTCAAAATCTTATTTTTTTTCAAAACCAATATTGTTGAGTCAATTTATTCATATTGAGGCCAAATTATGATCAAAAACATATTCCGCATGTAAATCGGATGAGTTTTCACAAAGTTATGGGAGTTTTCAAATTTCGTACTTTTTGATCATAAGTCATGAACCCCTATTCATGGGGTACGATCGAATTTCAAAAAAAAAAGTTTTTTTCAAAACCAATATTGTTGAGTCAATTTATTCATATTGAGGCCAAATTATGATCAAAAAGATATTCCGCATGTAGATCGGATGAGTTTTCACAAAGTTATGGGAGTTTTCAAATTTCGTACTTTTTGATCATAAGTCATGAACCCCTATTCATGGGGTACGATCAAATTTTTCAAAAAAAAATTTTTTTTCAAAACCAATATTGTTGAGTCAATTTATTCATATTGAGGCCAAATTATGATCAAAAAGATATTCCGCATGTAGATCGGATGAGTTTTCACAAAGTTATGGGAGTTTTCAAATTTCGTACTTTTTGATCATAAGTCATGAACCCCTATTCATGGGGTACGATCGAATTTCAAAAAAAAAAGTTTTTTTCAAAACCAATATTGTTGAGTCAATTTATTCATATTGAGGCCAAATTATGATCAAAAAGATATTCCGCATGTAAATCGGATGAGTTTTCACAAAGTTATGGGAGTTTTCAAATTTCGCACTTTTTGATCATAAGTCATGAACCCCTATTCATGGGGTACGATCAAATTTTTCAAAATCCTTTTTTTTTCAAAACCAATATTGTTGAGTCAATTTATTCATATTGAGGCCAAATTATGATCAAAAAGACATTCCGCATGTAGATCGGATGAGTTTTCACAAAGTTATGGGAGTTTTCAAATTTCGCACTTTTTGATCATAAGTCATGAACCCCTATTCATGGGGTACGATCGAATTTCAAAAAAAAAAAATTTTTCAAAACCAATATTGTTGAGTCAATTTATTCATATTGAGGCCAAATTATGATCAAAACCATATTCCGCATGTAAATCGGATGAGTTTTCACAAAGTTATTTGGGTTTTCAAATTTCGTACTTTTTGATCATAAGTCATGAACCCCTACGAATCGAATTTAAAAAAAAAAATTTTTTTTCAAAACCAATATTGTTGAGTCAATTTATTCATATTGAGGCCAAATTATGATCAAAAAGATATTCCGCATGTAGATCGGATGAGTTTTCACAAAGTTATGGGAGTTTTCAAATTTCGCACTTTTTGATCATAAGTCATGAACCCCTATTCATGGGGTACGATCAAATTTTTCAAAATCTTATTTTTTTCAAAACCAATATTGTTGAGTCAATTTATTCATATTGAGGCCAAATTATGATCAAAAAGATATTCCGCATGTAGATCGGGTGAGTTTCTACAAAGTTTTGGGAGTTTTCAAATTTCGTACTTTTTGATCATAAGTCATGAACCCCTATTCATGGGGTACGATCGAATTTAAAAAAAAAAATTTTTTTTTCAAAACCAATATTGTTGAGTCAATTTATTCATTTTGAGGCCAAATTATGATCAAAAAGACATTCCGCATGTACAAGGTGGCGCAAAAGAAGTCATCCTATTGGAAGATGCTCTCATTTTTGCAAATGGCCGCCAATGTCAAATCTGTTTTGACATTTGTGGACTAGACAGATACAGAATACAAGTGAATAAGCCATGGAGCGATACACTCCCCAAGAACGCGGAATAATTGTGTCTATTGTTCTGAAGGACGCGTTTCCGGGTCGCTTAATTTCGCGTTTTGGCGATTTGCACTGGCCCGCCAGATCGCCCGATTTAACGGTCCCGGACTTCTTTTTATGGGGTTTTTTGAAGTCCCGTGTTTACATTAACAAGCCTGAGACCTTGGAAGCCCTCAAGGAAAATATCCGACACGAATGCGAGAATTTATCGCCCGAAACGCTCGCCGAAGTGATGGAAAATGCCATGAAACGAGCCCGTATGGCAATCAATTGTGACGGCGCCCATTTGTCCGATATCATCTTCTCGACTTAACACAATTAATTCTAAAAGTCTAAATAAACATAATCAAAAAACAGAATCGAAGTTTTTCATTTAGAAAAAAAATCAGAGCCAAACAACATCGGATGACTTCTTTTGCGCCACCTTGTAGATCGGATGAGTTTTCACAAAGTTATGGGAGTTTTCAAATTTCGCACTTTTTGATCATAAGTCATGAACCCCTATTCATGGGGTACGATCAAATTTTTCAAAATCCTTTTTTTTTCAAAACCAATATTGTTGAGTCAATTTATTCACATTGAGGCCAAATTATGATCAAAAAGACATTCCGCATGTAGATCGCATGAGTTTTTACAAAGTTATGGGAGTTTTCAAATTTCGCACTTTTTGATCATAAGTCATGATCATGGGGTACGATCGAATTTAAAAATAAAAAAAATTTTTTCAAAACCAATATTGTTGAGTCAATTTATTCATATTTTTTTTCAAAACTAATAGTGTTGAGTCAATTTATTCATATTGAGGCCAAATTATGATCAAAACCATATTCCGCATGTAAATCGGATGAGTTTTCACAAAGTTATGGGGGTTTTCAAATTTCGTACTTTTTGATCATAAGTCATGAACCCCTATTCATGGGGTACGATCGAATTTCCAAAAAAAAAGTTTTTTTCAAAACCAATATTGTTGAGTCAATTTATTCATATTGAGGCCAAATTATGATCAAAAAGATATTCCGCATGTAGATCGGATGAGTTTTCACAAAGTTATGGGAGTTTTCAAATTTCGCACTTTTTGATCATAAGTCATGAACCCCTATTCATGGGGTACGATCAAATTTTTCAAAATCTTATTTTTTTTCAAAACCAATATTGTTGAGTCAATTTATTCATATTGAGGCCAAATTATGATCAAAAAGATATTCCGCATGTAGATCGGGTGAGTTTCTACAAAGTTTTGGGGGTTTTCAAATTTCGTACTTTTTGATCATAAGTCATGAACCCCTATTCATGGGGTACGATCGAATTTCAAAAAAAAAATTTTTTTTCAAAACCAATATTGTTGAGTCAATTTATTCATATTGAGGCCAAATTATGATCAAAAAGATATTCCGCATGTAGATCGGATGAGTTTTCACAAAGTTATGGGAGTTTTCAAATTTCGTACTTTTTGATCATAAGTCATGAACCCCTATTCATGGGGTACGATCGAATTTCAAAAAAAAAAAATTTTTTCAAAACCAATATTGTTGAGTCAATTTATTCATATTGAGGCCAAATTATGATCAAAACCATATTCCGCATGTAAATCGGATGAGTTTTCACAAAGTTATGTGGGTTTTCAAATTTCGTACTTTTTGATCATAAGTCATGAACCCCTACGAATCGAATTTAAAAAAAAAAATTTTTTTCAAAACCAATATTGTTGAGTCAATTTATTCATATTGAGGCCAAATTATGATCAAAAAGATATTCCGCATGTAGATCGGATGAGTTTTCACAAAGTTATGGGAGTTTTCAAATTTCGCACTTTTTGATCATAAGTCATGAACCCCTATTCATGGGGTACGATCAAATTTTTCAAAATCTTATTTTTTTTCAAAACCAATATTGTTGAGTCAATTTATTCATATTGAGGCCAAATTATGATCAAAAAGATATTCCGCATGTAGATCGGATGAGTTTTCACAAAGTTATGGGAGTTTTCAAATTTCGTACTTTTTGATCATAAGTCATGAACCCCTATTCATGGGGTACGATCGAATTTAAAAAAAAAATTTTTTTTTCAAAACCAATATTGTTGAGTCAATTTATTCATATTGAGGCCAAATTATGATCAAAAAGATATTCCGCATGTAGATCGGATGAGTTTTCACAAAGTTATGGGAGTTTTCAAATTTCGTACTTTTTGATCATAAGTCATGAACCCCTATTCATGGGGTACGAT
>JAWNPO010000605.1:0-17080 GCA_035047525.1 Drosophila quinaria | reverse complement strand
AAACTAGACACAATAAAAGCAGAGCCATATTTGTTTTTCCGTGTGTGTGCGTGTTGACTGCTTTGACTTGGGCCACAAAAATTAAATCCTTAATCACATAACGCAGACGCTCAAGTGAGACAAAACCAGGCAAAAGGATATGCAGCTTGCCCCAAAGGCACGCAACAAATAAAAACTAGTCGACGGTGCTACAGTCGAGCAAACTCGACTGTCGGAGACCCCGTACTTACTATGCAAAAGCAAACCCTGCTAAAAATAATATAAGTCGCTACAAGTATTTAATCTATTTTAACCAAAAATAAAACAAAATAATACAAATATCGAATTGATGTAAACATACAAAATTTATAAAAATGTAATTAAAATTTTCATTAATAATAAATCAAAAAAAAACCATCTGTCCAACGTGAGATTCGAGCCGCGGGCCAATGTTCTAAAAAGTCTTCTAATAAGAAATAATTTTTAAAAAATTTGGTTGTGATGGGAGTTGAACCCGCGACTCCCAAGCAAGATTGACGGGAATTTAGCACCTTAGGCCACCGGAGTCCACGGTCAGAAGTGACCAAAGTACAAATATGTTATGACTTCAGCGACTTTATATTTCGCAGTTAGGAACTCTGCCAACACCCTTTTAAAATTGAATAGCATTTAAAAAAACGTGTGCCGATCATATACTAACAAATTAATTGAATATAAAATATATTAAAAAAAAAAAAAAAATTTGTCTGTCCTAGAGTTCGAACCCGAGACCCGAACTCAGAGTTCCGACGCTCTGCACATCGCGCCACTGCCTGCCTTGACAATCGATGGTCTTACGATAGATTTCATTCTTACTAGAGTGTAAGCAAGATGCAATTGTTATCTAGTTGTGATTGTTGTTGTTGTTATTGTTGCTGATAAGACAAGGCAAATAAAGGAGATTTTAATTGCTTGATATCTTGGCTGTTTATTATCCGATCGCGATGAAATTTTCAGCAAATGTGGGTAATAATGTTATCTTCGTCAATGCCTTATTAGGAATGTCTATCTTTAAAATTGTCGCTATAATTAAGATATATCTAATTTGTGGGCGTTTAAGGGGGCGTGGCCAAAATCTAAAACAAACTCGATCTGCGTGCAATAAAGACGAACCTACATACCAAGTTTGGTATCTCTAGCTCTTATAGTCTCTGAGATCTAGGCGTCAATACAGACGGACAGACGGACAGACGGACAGACGGACAGACGGACATGGCTATATCGACTCGGCTGTTGATGCTGATCAAGAATATATATACTTTATGGGGTCGGCCACGCCTCCTTCTGCCTGTTACGCACATTTTTTTTGTGACAAAGTTAATAGACCACTGTACTTTTTTAAAGTACGTGGTCTAAAAACCGATAGAACATATCCTGACTATTTTTAAAGATATTAATTTGTACGTGCTACTGTAGTAAATTTTTCCACTGTGGAGCGTGAGATTCAACCAGCCATTTAGAGGGGAAGGAGATGAGGCGTAGAGACTGTTTCAACCGATAGACAACAGTCCCAAGCAGCTGCACACAACACCAACAACACCAACAATAACAAGAACAACAACAACAACAGCAAACATTTTGAACTTGGCCAGCAGGCGATCTGTTGGCTTGTGGCATCAACAGCAGCGGTGGCAGTGGCAAGTGACGGTGGCACAGGATGCGCTACGTTGCGTTTGCTTGTCATGCTCCGTTGCCTGATTTTTGTGCTGTCGTCCTTCGTCCTGCGCTTCATGCACGACTTGCTGCTGCCTCTGCTGATGTTGCCGCTGTTGCTGCCACTTTTTTGGGGGCACATGGCTGCCCGCTACGAAATTGGTTCGTTTGGTCGTATGACCCAGGGTTTTGGTCGCTCGGGCACTTAAATTTTGTGCATAGACCCTTGCCAGATTGTTGCTGTTGTTGTTGTTGTCGTTGTTGTTGTTGCTTCCACTGGCTGTTGTAGTTCAATTTGTGCGATGCGGCTTAATGAAATTTAGTTGTTAGTTGCTGCACGTTTATGTGCATAGATTGCTGATAGATGGTGGGTCATTTCGTTGGGTCGACGGTGCGTATGCGTGTTGCCTAACCAACCTCCATGAGAGTAATTGCTGTGGCAACTCCTCTGCCAATGGAGTTACTCATATGAATGTATGCGTTACATTTACTTGCCTGTCGGAAACTACTGGGCGTATGCGTAATGCTGTATTGAGATACAGGAAAGGAAAGCAAATTTGCTCAAATAGCATAGGGTTGTAATTGTTTTTAAGGAATGTTTTGTACTTGAAGAAAGAAAATATGCTTAGAAGTTTTGATATCGGTATAGCTTAATAAACATATTTTAATTTTTAAACTTCATGCTTAAATTTGAGATATTAATCGGCCAAATAAATATCTCAGACATTAGACATTTTAAAATTTTTGATTCTTCTGTCAAGAATTATGAGTTTAGTTGCAACTCTTATATAATTACTAATTATTAAATATTATTGCACAATTTAAGACATTCTTAAGAAATCAAAAATTAAGAATAAAAGTATATTTATTAAAATAAATGTTGTACCCTTTTGAATGTTACTTTCTATTATTTAAATTTCGATAGATATTGCAATTGTAATAATGTAATGTATAACAAAAAGTTTGATGTTTGCTTATAAAGAAGACACTGGAAAAATTGTAAATGAAATAATTTGCTTAAAGATAATTATCTTTAATTTTTTTTTTAAGTAAATGTATAAATTATAAAGACAACACTTTAGCCATCTGCAGCTGTCACAATGAAATTGCCACTTACCTTTCTGCAATTTTCAGCTTGACTCTTTAAAAATTTCATTACGTCAGTCATAATTCAACGTCAACAACAACACCTCCGTTTCTCTGTCTCCCTCTGTCTCCCTCCCTCTCTCTCTCTCTCTTTGTATCTCTTTTTCTATGCGACCTTCTGAGCTCGGGGAGTGACGGTTATCGGGAGCGGAACATCTGCCTTTTCTAAAATATTAAATAAAGCAATCAAATAAATCTTCCAACATGCCTCATTTATTGCAGATTACCATGCCCCCGTCAGCTCCACGTGGCTGCTGTTGCATGTGGCACAGGGCTCCACAAAGTGCAGCCACGCCCTGGAACGTTGTACGCACGTACGGGCCGGGGCACTATCATTACACAGCCCCCCATCTGGCAGCTTTTGTAATCAGCGGGGGGTGACGAGGGGGCGAGAAAGTAAGTGAACCTTCAATTACAGCAAACGAGCACTGAGAATCGCAGATTATCTCATTAATGACGCGCACGCCTAAAAGTTGACTACAATATTTTTTTAAATTCCGCTCACACGCACACAGCAAACGGAGAAGAGAAAGGACAGACTGCTGAAAGAGAAGGAGAAAGCGGTGGGTAGAGGGGGAACTAAAAACGAATGTGATGCCAGTTTCGGTGGCCATTTTGTCTCGCCAAGAAAGGAAAGTGAAAGTCGCGACTTGCGACTTGCGACTTGTGCGACACATTCACCATTTTCTCTTGCTCGCATTTTCATTTGCTGGCAATTTTCTCACACACACTCACACACACAGATACACGCTTACTCCAACACTTTCGCTTTGGACATCTTGTGCTTCTGGTCTATAAATTTATAGATGGCCAAGGAATGCGCATTTAATGGCCAACAATGTGCGTATGGCAGTGTGAGAGCTTTAAGCACGTGCTACTACACTACCTCTCTCTCTCTCTCTTTCTCTCTCTACGCTCACTCTCTGTCTCTTTCTGTGTATGGCAATTGTTCGTCGAGGCATAGAGCCATTTATTATGCTTCAAATTTTTCGGCTGCTGGAATTTTACGCCGTTGTGCAAATGCCATTTTAGAAGATGTTTTATGTGTGTGTTGACATTTTTATTGCGGCAACATGTGTCGAAATTCGTTGCCCCAAACCAGCTGCCCATCTCCGCCCCCTTACCTACATGCCACATGACTGTGCTGTGACTATGCCACACACACACACACATACAAACGAACACACAAAGTCCATTCCGTCTGTCTGTCTGTTAGTGTTTGTCATAGTTGTTGTTCTTGTTCGGATTGTGGAATGTGCGACGCGGTTTACATTGTACTTAACAGCTGAGCGAAGCAACAGCAAGAGTTAAATGTCTGCCATCGAGTGGGAAAGAGAGAGCACAAGTGTGGAGAGGATTCAGGGAGAGAGGAGACTCCTCTCTTGCATGTCAGACTTTTAGCAGGATTAACAGAATGACATTTAAAGAGACTAGCGAGTGACTTGCTCAAATTGAGGTTTGCCAACAACTGAATTAATAATGCAACTGTTTTCAATTGCATATTTCAGAAGAAAACACTTTTTTCATTAAAAAAGAAATAAACTATTTTTCTGGCGTTTACAAGAAGTTGCATATTATTTAAAATTTTTAAATTTTCATTAAGACGTTATTAAAACTCATAAGACTTAAATGTGGACAACATGTTCATTATAGATTTGTACGAATAGTAAAAGCTCTTAGGCCCATTTTTTGCAATGTCTAAATAAGGTGCTTGATAACTATTAAAAAGAGAATTTGACGTAAAATGTATTGAAATTAGTGTCAACTTGAAATAATTTGTTAATAAAACGGGCCTGAGAATCATTTACTTAAAAAAAATGTATTTCAATTTCAAACTGAACTTATCATTAAATAAATGTAAGAATGAATGAATATTCAACTCTTGGATTGAGTATTTGAAATGTAGACCAACACAAAACTAAGTAATTTCACAGCGGTATAATACTTTAAATGCTTCACGTTGAATGTACAGTAGTTCTCAACTGAGCTCTGTGTCGAGCTACTACTTTCCCCATTTAAATAAATTAATTTTGAATTCTCATTTGGAAATGAATTCACCGAGGAACACAACAAAGTATCTCTTAAAATATTAAGCCACCCCTTTGGTATCTCTGGGACGATCAAATTTAACACACATTTTAAATCGGACGGATGTCTGTCAAATAAAAGAAAAAAGAATTTTATTTATTTATTTTATTAACATTGATAGCTAAGCTTAAAAAATTAAAACTAACAAGGGGTAATATAGCGCTAGCTGCAGAGGCTTTCGGCCAAAAGAAAAAAGAATATTTCAGTTCAATCTTACAAAAGCTATTTTAAAAGATAATTGGTGCTTTGAAAACATTTCAAACCAAGTCACTGTAGCATACAACGTATCGCTGTATTAAAGTCGAGCAGATGTGATTGTAGGCATTGAAGGCGGAGCATGCGCTAGTTTCCGGCTATGTCTCGTCGGCGTTGGGGGGTTCGGGAAGAGAACCGCGATGCTACTTGCTCGTTGATACATTATTAATTAATAAAAATTCGCATGCTATTTTTGGGGGAGGATATTTGCCTATCAGTCAGAGGAAGCAGGGAAGATCAGACAACAACACAAAGTAAAGAAAAGAAAAGAAAGTTTGCCATATTTATGAACGTCTAGTGTGCGATGGCTACCCCGAGACGTCCTTCGGGAGCCTGTATCCCCTCCCTGCCATGATCGTCCAAGAGCAAAACATATTTGGGACGATCCCTTAAGCACACTATTTCTCGTTCATATTAACTCACGTCCGCTTTTCATAATCCCCGGAATTAATAACAATTTAGTTAGACTTCATTATAATTATTTATTAAAATTAATAAAATTCTCCATTAACGATTAAGCGAATATTATTCTAGCGGAAATTGAAAATATCAAATTTAATTTTAGGACGTAAGAAAAAAAATATTTAATTTCAATCCTAACGATATTTTATTGACATAGCAAAAATATTTCCTATCCGATAGTTTAATAAAATTATTATTTAACCATACTATTTATTTATTTATTTTTTTTTTTTCTGATAGTGAAGCGAAAAGTTGCTGAAAAGTAAGGGTTATTTAAATGCAAGCATATATGTATTCATATGTATATAAAAATATTAATACAATAATATAATATAATTAGTATGTAATATAATATCAATAAAAAAAAATTATCTTCTTTTATTTCTGTTTCTTTCAGTGCACCTATTAGTTTTATTGTTTATTTAAACCAATTAACTTGTTTTATTAATTGTTTAATTAACTAATTAAATTCTTATGTCAGTGTCCAAAAATCATTTAGTAATATTCAATATTTATTATTTAAATTTACTTTAAGGAAATCGTATTCAAAAATTATAACATTATTTTTGTATTTAATCTTGACTTTAGATGAACTAAATTTAAGAGATAATTAAGAAAAAAATATGCATTACTAAAAATTTACACAAATGCAACAAAAAGATCTAATATTAGAGGCCATGACTGTAATGTGAACAGCTGATTTTTACTAGCAATTTTGGCTAGACGAAAGCGAAAGCAAGCATAACGCAAAAGCAATAACAACATAACTGAACTTCAATTGTATGTCAATTACGTTTACCGCAATATCACTCAGGTTCTTGTGAGCTCAGTCAACGTCAAGCAAAAGATAATGCAAAACAGAACAGCACTACAGCAACTTATAAAAGTTGTTGTACACATGCGCACGATAAAGTGGCTGTGGCCAATGGATCATCGTTGCTCGAGAACCTGCTGATACCTTGGGAAAAACGTTATATACAATTGGCCAATAAAATGAAAATAAAATAAAATAACTTTCCAGCTTACCAAAAGACAAATCCAGCGACGAAAGTACTTTCGACGATGTTTGACTGCATTATTAATGGGGGTTTGCGGTGTTGGTATTATTATCGTTGGCACTGTCTTGCTTTTATTACCTTTTTAATATGTGTTCATTGGTATTATTTTTGGTTGTCACTGTCTTGCTTTTATCACATTTTTAATTTGTATTAATTGATTTAACTTGTATGATTTACTGACTCAAGACTGAATTTAGTATTATTAATTAATATTAAATTAATATGTATGCACATTATATATATAAGATCATAATTGATATTTTTCTTGTGGATTTTCACTTCTGCAACTTTTCGCTTTTCACTAAAAAAAATTAATTAAGCTAATTGGCAGATAACCAAATAAAAAAATAACACAATTATTCCAGCATATTAACAACTAAAAAAAATCAAAACTATTGACAGCTCCTTTAGCTGCTTTGGGGTGGTATCTTCGCAATTTTCAAAGGCGGCACTTGGCACATGGAGCAAATGATTTGGAAGAGACTTTCACTTGAGGTTATGGCAAATGGGGGTGGTTTTCACACTTTTTTAGGCACATTTTCCCAGGAATTTTCCACATTTCGTGAGCGCTTGGCTCGATCTGATCTTTTAACACTTTGACTGCTGCTCTCTGAACGTCGGTAGGTCGGATATTGATCGGCTCTATCTCTTCTCTTGCCTGCTGGCGATTGCCTGCCGTATGAAGCGGGGCTTTCTGAGTTGGTATTAGTGCCAATCTGTGTGCAAAAGAGAATTAATTGTTCGAAAGAACAATTAATAGCTGGTACCAAAGAAAAGTATATGATAATTACCCTTTTTGGATTGGCACCAAAGAAAAGTTAGGAACTTTCTGCTGCAAACAGCTCGCCACGAATCCAATCTCTATGTATTTCTCAGCGGACTTATTAAAATGATGAAATTTGCAAAATTTTCAATTGCTTAAAAGCAATGAAGAAAAATTTTTCTTTAGGTTACTTAAGCACGTTGTTAACCCCAATAAAATTTTCCTTTGGGGAGAGACTGGAATTAATGACGTCTGCACTGTTCGACGATCGCTGAGAAAGAGATCGAGTCTGAATTGCGGAAATGGCTTCTAGCCACGATTTGCGCAAGGGTGCATTTGAACCCACGAACGCATTTTACCAATTAGGATGCATTTTCGATTATCGAATATTTAAATCGAATATAGAAAAAAATTATTTATGGTATACCTTCGTAATTCTTACAAAATTCAATTTTAATAATATTTCCATAATTTACAAATTACTCAATTAAATTTACCATACATAAGAAAATATACTACTAAGACTAAAATGAAATCTACTACTAATTGTTATGTTATGTTAAATGTTAACATAATTGTTTACAGATAGTGATGCATACTTTTAGGGTCAAGGTAAAAGTAATTAGTACAGAGAAAAATTGTAATTGCCTACTTTTGAGGATTTCTGTTAATTAGACCAAACAAGCGCCATTACAATACCCCCGACCAAAATCGCACTTGGGGACACCACAAGGGAGATACGCGCTTGTGAGCAGAACTGAAATAAAAAAAAACTATTGTTTAATATCTTTGGCGTGATATTTTCCAATCCGATTACCCTGCATATCCTCAATTTCGTAATAACTATTCCCTAGCTTTCGACGAATTCGGGCTTTTAAAAAGGTTGGGGCAAGTTTCGCATTGAATCCCTTTGCAAAATTACTTTGTTGAAAGTTTCTGCGAAAAACCTCCTGACCAACAACATAAGAGACTTCTCTACTTCTCAAGTTATAAGCATTTTCGTTGCGTTCATGTTGATTTCGCATCACGTTGACCGCTCTATTTCTCATGAGATCCAAAGAGTCATCTCGGTTAAATAAAACTGAACGATCTTCGAGTAGATTTAAGTCACGCAAGAGCCGATAAGTAGAACCATCAGTTATCATATGCTGACCGAAGACGAGCCTATATGGCGTGTTATTCACAGCCGTGTGAAAGCTCGAGCGTAAAGAGCAGCAAATTTTACTCAAATTATCATCCCAGTTAGATTGATTAGGATGGATATAGGCTTTAATGGCAGAGATTACCGACCTATTTACACGCTCGGACGCGTTGGCCTGTGGAGCATAAACTGCTGTGTAAGCATGGTTTATACTGTACTTTTGCATCAGATTATTAAAGACATGCGACTTGAATTGCACCCCATTATCAGAGACTACAGTTTCGGGGATGCCAAAACAATGAAACAGATCGTCTTCTAAAACTTGTGTGATAGCATCTGCTGTAAATTTCTTAACCGCTTTCAAAAAAGGGAATTTGGTAAAGTGGTCAAGCACAATAAAGATTCCTACATTACCAGATTTGGATCTCGGATAAGGGCCTAGAAAATCAACGTAGAGCTTTTGAAAGAAACGATGACTTTCTCCGCTTTTCGCAAGAGGAGGTCTGAGCACCTTGTTTGAACTTTTAGTGCTTTTACAGATCTCACATTGATTTATATAATCCTTGACATTAGTTACCAAGTTTGGCCAGTAGTAATAACGACGCAAGCTCTCTAGGGTTTTATTAATCCCGCCATGGGCAGAAAGTGGATCGTCATGCGCCATTTTCAATGCTATCGGAATTAATTCAGAGGGAAGCCACAATTTCCAAACTAAATCATCAGCAACTTTTCTCCAGACGCATGTTCTGTTCGCCTATATATAAATCCATCTATTATTTTTATGTCAGGTAACTGGCTCTGATTTTGCTCTATTTTTGAACGCAGCTCCTGATAGGTACTTGATTGAAAATAAGGTGATTGTAAGTCAATAAATGTTGATGCATCGATTGACGAAAGGTCCTCAGTGTGAGTTCTCGATAAAGCGTCGGGAACAATATTCTTGGATCCTTTGCGATGTTGAATTGAAAAGCTATAACCCTGTAGTTTCAACGCCCATCGCGCCAATCTGCTACTTAGGTCTGTTTGTGCCATAAGCCATTTTAAAGACGCGTGATCAGTAATCACTGTAAATGGATGCCCCTCAACGTATGCACGAAATTTTTTTATGCTCAATATTGCTGCCAAACATTCTTTCTCTGTCACTGAGTAATTTCGTTGACATTGATTGAGCTTTCGCGACATATATGCGATCGGAACTTCATCACCTTGCTTATTTATTTGCATCAGGACTCCTCCTACACCTGTATGACTTGCGTCACAATGAATATAAAATGGCTCTGCGAAATCTGGTGTGTGTAGTACAGGAGCTTTACACATTTCCTGTTTCAAAGCTTGAAAGGCATTTTCGGCTGCTTCTGACCACTCGAAACGTCGTTTGTGTTTAAGCGCATCAGTAAGAGGTGAAGCAAGTGAGGCAAAATTACAAATGAATTTCTGGTACCATCCAGTCATACCAAGAAAACGGCGGGGCTGTTTTAATGACCGGGGTGCTGGATACTCATTAATCGCCACAATTTTATCTGGATCCATAGAAATGGTTCCATGACCAACCACATGACCTAGATATTGGACTTCTTGAACACAAAACTTGCTTTTCTCAACATTTATTGTTAACCCTGCATTTGATAAATACAAAGCCAACTCCTTTAGCACGCTCATATGTTTTTCAAAGGATTCTGAAACTATGAGAAGATCGTCCAGGTAAACAAAGACTTCATTTTTAAATTTTACTGGAATTATCTTGTCCATTAACTTAGACATCGTAGACGGCGCATTAGTAAGGCCAAAAGGCATGACTGTAAATTGGTAAAGAGCTCTCCCAGGCACCGTGAACGCAGTTTTATCCCGAGAGCTTGGCTCTAGCGGTATTTGCCAGTAGGCATCCTTCAAATCTAGACTAGTTATATACTCGGCCTTCGGAAGGCGACTAAGTATACCGTCTATGAGTGGCATAGGGTAGGCATCTTTTCGTGTCACTTCATTGACCTTTCTACTGTCAATGCAGAGTCTTACTTTGCCTGGCTTTCGCACGAGCACAACTGGCGATGACCAAGCACTATCTGATTCTTCAATTACTCCAAGGGCAAGCATGCGATCGAGTTCATCGAACATTAGTTTTTCAATTGCCGGCGAAACGGCATAGTGTCGTTGCTTGATTGGCTTTGCATTGCCCACATCAATCTCGTGTGAAAGAATGTTTGTCTTCCCTAATCCGTTTTTTGCAAAAGATGGAAAGCAATCGATAGTTTGCTTCAAAATAATTTTCTGAGGCTCTGACAATGAGCGAAATTTGTCAGCATCGATACTTTCAATGCTAGCCAAATTGACAGACTTGGTTAAATCGGCAGGTAACAACTTGAACTCTGTCCAAAAATCAATGCCCAAGTAAAGAGGCTGTACTAGCGAAGGGACTAAGTAAAATGATAAAGTCCTAGCATTTCCCCTATACACGACTTCTGTACGTAGTTTTCCGATAATTTTCTGAGTGTTGCCATCTGCAGTTCGCACAGTAGAGCACATTGGTTTATGAGGTACTTGTTCTTTTAATATGCTTTCAGCAAAATCTCCACCGATGCAGCTAACGGAGGCGCCTGTGTCCATTAAACCAGATACCGATCTGCCTAATATGACTACCTCTGCATATGGACGAATATCGTGGGCTACAATTGCAGATAGTAACGACTTGTTTTCCAGCCTTCGTTGCTTACGATATGCATTTCTTCGCATCTTGGAGCGTGCATCCCTTTTACTTGTAGAGTTCTCAATTTGATGATTAGAATTACTGATCCGATTGTGTAAAGGTATATCAGGTAAAGATTGAATGTCCGGTGAAAATATTTTAGAAGAATTCGGGGCTTCTAGTCCGTATTGGTCGCTTTCGAGGCTACTTGTCTGCGTGCACTTTTCTGCGGTGCACGAGGCAAGGAGTTTTTTGAATTGTTGCATCTAGAGCAAGTTGGTCTGTATGTGTCTGCCTGACCACATCCATAACAAAAGACGCGACGATCGGCCACGCAGTCTTGATAGCGGTGGCCATTTTTGCCACAATTCCAACATAAAAGACTTATGGCTGCTACATCGTTCTCACTTAAAATAGATTCATTATCAGAATCAACATCAACTTCGTGAACAAATCGTGGAGCCGGTCGAGGAGCTGGTCGTGGCTTAGACAATAGCGGCTTCTGCATTGTCTGAAAGAATACTTCTCGCTTTCTAACAATGCTTCTCAACTTAGTTATGGTCTCAATTTTCTCGTAGAGAAGCTCATGTTGAATTTCGGGCAGCAAATTTGACCGAATCGAAGCTAACAAATATGCTTCTGGCAACGGTTCAGATAATTTATCTGCTATCTGCACGACAGCTTCGTAAAACTCGTCGAAGGATTCATTTTCCTTTTGCTTTCGACGGTCGATCGCAGCTCGGATGTTGACGTCTGTTCGTTCTTCTCTGAACTGGACACGCAAAGCATTCTTTAAATCTTCCCATCTTATTTCATGAACGCTCTTGTGGTAACGCCAATACCACTCTGAGGCGCTTCCTTCAAATAAATTACTAATGTAACGAGCTAGCAAATCGTAATTGCTATCCAACGTTTGAATAGTAAGTGCCTCCACACGATATATGAAATCCTCAACAAATATTCCTGACCTGCCAGAAAACTTTAATTTCCAATTTGTAATAATCTGGCTTATCCGATCTGGACGTAGCTCAGTTCCTAATGGCGAAAGTCTAGGTAGTGAATGATTTGCAGACATAATTCCAGGAGATGTGCGATTTTGGGACCTTGTAGGTAACTGATTGGCAAAATTGGCAGATTCTGGCAACATAGATGTGTCAGATGTTTGTGCTAACAAACCTTGAGACGCAATAGGTGGACCAGTTTGCAAAGGTAATGAGCGAGTGTGAGAAGAAGAAGCTATCTGAGAAGCGAAAACAGACATGAGATTTCTAAATCCTTCATTTAACGACTGAGTAATTAACTCAGTTTGTTTCGTGGTGTGCAAAGTCAGAACTTCGGCCAAAGAATGTTGCAGCTCGTTAACATTTGAAGGAGATTCTCTGTTGGCCACATTAGAGGCGTCTTGCGGGTTCTGCGAAGTATTTTCCATATTACTTCGCTCAGCTGTATTCTTGCTTTGACCTCTAGTGACGGGTGGCATGGATGAGCCTGGTAAACTCTGAGTTGACTGATTCAAATCTGAGTTGAATGTTAAGTTTAACGTAGAGGACTGTATCGCTTTCTTACAAACAGGACAAATGCCTCTATTTGTGACTTTCGTATTGAAACAGACCCAATGAAAAGTATGGTTACAGCTGGTGGATAGAAGTTGAGTTCTGTGGTCGATGTCCTTGAGACAAATATAGCACTGAATCTCACCAGCTAAATTTTCACAACTACGAGCTACAAACATGGCCGATTTGACACAATTTCGATAGCGAAAGGTAGTCAAAGCCGGTTATGCATAGTATTCAATTTAATACTACTAATTAAAAAATAAACTAAAAAAAAAGAAAATTTCCAAAACAAATCAAAATATTTAAGAAAAGTAAAAAAAATCAAAATGTTTACCTAAACTTCAAAAGAAAATATATTCCAAACAAAAAATCAAAATATTTATATGCAAAATAATTTATAAATATATCCGGAAATTATGAGCAACTTTCCTGAGTAATAACAACCCTGTTCATAAATAAGCAACAAGTAAAGGATTGCTAAGATACAATATCTGTGATATGCGATAGTATCTATTAGATATTTTGATAAAACAACGATCAGCCGCATAGCAAACGGCAATATGCCTGATCGTCAGAATTATCTAGTATCCGATAGTACTAATATCGTATCTAGCTGTAAATCAGCGGGATACTGTATTTTGAGATAACTATTCTCAAGGCCATCATACTAAAAGAAACGCACCAGCAAAATAAGACGACCATGATTATAGATCCCCAGTATTTTCCAAGAAGATTTGACAGTTGGAATTAGAAATAAAGACAATTGTATTAATCTATGCCTGAAACAGACAGTATTAATACATTTTTTTAAGGTTATTGAGAAAAACGAAGACGGAGAGAGGAATGGATATGTGAAACCTGAAAGCGCAGGATCACGAAGGGTATTTTACTATTCTGCTTCATTTAAGCGGAGGGCGTAGAACTAGTCCATTATATAACCCGCGTCCAGCAAAAACTCTACAAAATTAATAAAAATACAAGGATATTTTCCAATAGCTATTGTTTATTGCGACGTTGATTCTAGTTTGAAGAAATAACTTATCCAGCAATTTGAGCTAAAGGACATATGTTTAGCTGTTGTTCTGTAAGGTTCGGCCAAAGAGCTATTTTGAAGTTCTAAGGAATCCAAAACCTTTCAACAAAAAAAAACCAGGACAAAGGGAATGAATTAAAGCTTCTACTGATTGACTAAAGTCAGATGTTATGGACTAAGAGACATTTTTGCTCTATCTTAATTTTAGAGCGGGGCTTGCCAGATCGGGCCCCACACGTTCGGGCGCCAAATAATTAATAATAATTGTAGCATACAACGTATCGCTGTATTAAAGTCGAGCAGATGTGATTGTAGGCATTGAAGGCGGAGCATGCGCTAGTTTCCGGCTATGTCTCGTCGGCGTTGGGGGGTTCGGGAAGAGAACCGCGATGCTACTTGCTCGTTGATACATTATTAATTAATAAAAATTCGCATGCTATTTTTGGGGGAGGATATTTGCCTATCAGTCAGAGGAAGCAGGGAAGATCAGACAACAACACAAAGTAAAGAAAAGAAAAGAAAGTTTGCCATATTTATGAACGTCTAGTGTGCGATGGCTACCCCGAGACGTCCTTCGGGAGCCTGTATCCCCTCCCTGCCATGATCGTCCAAGAGCAAAACATATTTGGGACGATCCCTTAAGCACACTATTTCTCGTTCATATTAACTCACGTCCGCTTTTCATAATCCCCGGAATTAATAACAATTTAGTTAGACTTCATTATAATTATTTATTAAAATTAATAAAATTCTCCATTAACGATTAAGCGAATATTATTCTAGCGGAAATTGAAAATATCAAATTTAATTTTAGGACGTAAGAAAAAAAATATTTAATTTCAATCCTAACGATATTTTATTGACATAGCAAAAATATTTCCTATCCGATAGTTTAATAAAATTATTATTTAACCATACTATTTATTTATTTATTTTTTTTTTTCTGATAGTGAAGCGAAAAGTTGCTGAAAAGTAAGGGTTATTTAAATGCAAGCATATATGTATTCATATGTATATAAAAATATTAATACAATAATATAATATAATTAGTATGTAATATAATATCAATAAAAAAAAATTATCTTCTTTTATTTCTGTTTCTTTCAGTGCACCTATTAGTTTTATTGTTTATTTAAACCAATTAACTTGTTTTATTAATTGTTTAATTAACTAATTAAATTCTTATGTCAGTGTCCAAAAATCATTTAGTAATATTCAATATTTATTATTTAAATTTACTTTAAGGAAATCGTATTCAAAAATTATAACATTATTTTTGTATTTAATCTTGACTTTAGATGAACTAAATTTAAGAGATAATTAAGAAAAAAAATATGCATTACTAAAAATTTACACAAATGCAACAAAAAGATCTAATATTAGAGGCCATGACTGTAATGTGAACAGCTGATTTTTACTAGCAATTTTGGCTAGACGAAAGCGAAAGCAAGCATAACGCAAAAGCAATAACAACATAACTGAACTTCAATTGTATGTCAATTACGTTTACCGCAATATCACTCAGGTTCTTGTGAGCTCAGTCAACGTCAAGCAAAAGATAATGCAAAACAGAACAGCACTACAGCAACTTATAAAAGTTGTTGTACACATGCGCACGATAAAGTGGCTGTGGCCAATGGATCATCGTTGCTCGAGAACCTGCTGATACCTTGGGAAAAACGTTATATACAATTGGCCAATAAAATGAAAATAAAATAAAATAACTTTCCAGCTTACCAAAAGACAAATCCAGCGACGAAAGTACTTTCGACGATGTTTGACTGCATTATTAATGGGGGTTTGCGGTGTTGGTATTATTATCGTTGGCACTGTCTTGCTTTTATTACCTTTTTAATATGTGTTCATTGGTATTATTTTTGGTTGTCACTGTCTTGCTTTTATCACATTTTTAATTTGTATTAATTGATTTAACTTGTATGATTTACTGACTCAAGACTGAATTTAGTATTATTAATTAATATTAAATTAATATGTATGCACATTATATATATAAGATCATAATTGATATTTTTCTTGTGGATTTTCACTTCTGCAACTTTTCGCTTTTCACTAAAAAAAATTAATTAAGCTAATTGGCAGATAACCAAATAAAAAAATAACACAATTATTCCAGCATATTAACAACTAAAAAAAAATCAAAACTATTGACAGCTCCTTTAGCTGTTTTGGGGTGGTATCTTCGCAATTTTCAAAGGCGGCACTTGGCACATGGAGCAAATGATTTGGAAGAGACTTTCACTTGAGGTTATGGCAAATGGGGGTGGTTTTCACACTTTTTTAGGCACATTTTCCCAGGAATTTTCCACATTTCGTGAGCGCTTGGCTCGATCTGATCTTTTAACACTTTGACTGCTGCTCTCTGAACGTCGGTAGGTCGGATATTGATCGGCTCTATCTCTTCTCTTGCCTGCTGGCGATTGCCTGCCGTATGAAGCGGGGCTTTCTGAGTTGGTATTAGTGCCAATCTGTGTGCAAAAGAGAATTAATTGTTCGAAAGAACAATTAATAGCTGGTACCAAAGAAAAGTATATGATAATTACCCTTTTTGGATTGGCACCAAAGAAAAGTTAGGAACTTTCTGCTGCAAACAGCTCGCCACGAATCCAATCTCTATGTATTTCTCAGCGGACTTATTAAAATGATGAAATTTGCAAAATTTTCAATTGCTTAAAAGCAATGAAGAAAAATTTTTCTTTAGGTTACTTAAGCACGTTGTTAACCCCAATAAAATTTTCCTTTGGGGAGAGACTGGAATTAATGACGTCTGCACTGTTCGACGATCGCTGAGAAAGAGATCGAGTCTGAATTGCGGAAATGGCTTCTAGCCACGATTTGCGCAAGGGTGCATTTGAACCCACGAACGCATTTTACCAATTAGGATGCATTTTCGATTATCGAATATTTAAATCGAATATAGAAAAAAATTATTTATGGTATACCTTCGTAATTCTTACAAAATTCAATTTTAATAATATTTCCATAATTTACAAATTACTCAATTAAATTTACCATACATAAGAAAATATACTACTAAGACTAAAATGAAATCTACTACTAATTGTTATGTTATATTTAAATGTTAACATAATTGTTTACAGATAGTGATGCATACTTTTAGGGTCAAGGTAAAAGTAATTAGTACAGAGAAAAAATTGTAATTGCCTACTTTTGAGGATTTCTGTTAATTAGACCAAACAAGCGCCATT
>JAWNPO010000604.1:0-24735 GCA_035047525.1 Drosophila quinaria | reverse complement strand
TTTATTACTTTTTTATTAATGTATTTTGTTTCTGAGTACTTAGATTAATGTAACCTTCAATTGAACAAACAAATATTTTGTATTAAAACCATTTCCGTTTTTATTCTTGGTTTTATGCCAATGCTTTTGTTGAAGTTTATTAAGTATTATATTAATAATCAAGCGCATAAATGTGCATACAAGTTTCAATACAACAGTTACTGTGGGCAAAAACAATTAAATAAGCTTTTAATTAAAAGTCAATTTGATTTTGAATTAGGTGTGAGGAAGTGAGTGTAAGTAATGATCATTATGGATCAATTTGTACTTGCATACCTTTAAAATGTCTCAATATAAAGGTGCTTCGATATGGTTCTATTTCAAGGAATATCTTTAAGGTTTATTTACACTTATTAAAAAAATATTAGCAAGGTTTGTGGTTTTTAGTAATGTCAGATAAGTTGATAGTGAACTTTAATTAAATGAAATGTAGTGTATTGGAAATTGAAAAACATGAATATTCCAAGTTCAGTCAAAACAATTCGTTATTACGTTCGATTGTGAAATATCCATTTATTTAGCATTTTATTTGAATAAGTCGCCAAACCAATTAGAACCTTTTGCCGATCAATATTTATTTATGCTATTTACATTGGAAAATAACCATACTATATGACTTAGTTTAACTGCACTTGACCCAAAACCCCAAAACATTTTATTGGTCAAGTTGAATGTTTTTCCCTGAATGGAGGTTAAACACCCAATTCATGGACGAGGCAACACGGGCCTTATCATTATATTTGCCCTTATCAAATGATCGAAATTCAAATTATGACCTATACGAGTCGTTAAGCTCTTCGAATATCAGTAGACTCTTTGTTTTCCAATTGTAAAATTACTGTGTTTTAAGATATGCGATATTTCAAAATATATGGCCATCGATTTCAAACAATGCGACTATAAAAGAGTGTGCATTTGGCCAAGTTAATTCAGTTAAAGTCAAAAATGCAATTCGCTCGTGCAACTATTCTCCTGTTGGCCGCTGTGATCGGCGCCAATGCCAACGTGGACTGGCAGTCCGTCAAGTCTCTGGACATTGAGGTTGAAGTGCCCTTAATTCGTCAGTTTGGTATCCCCGACGGTCGCATTACCAATGGTAAACAAGCTAAACCTGGCCAGTTCCCATACCAAGTGGGTCTAAAGCTCTACATTGACGGTGGTGCTGCCTTTTGCGGTGGTTCCTTGATCAGCAATAATTGGGTCCTTACCGCCGCTCATTGCATGGACGCTCTGACCACCGGTGTGGAAGTCCGTCTGGGTGCCTGGAATCTCGCAGACGAGGAGGAAGAGGGACAACAGACTATTTTTGTTGACGCCGCGAATGTTACCATCCATGAAAATTGGCAGCGTTCAACCCTCCGCAATGACATCTCTCTGATCAAACTGCCCGCTCCCATTGAGTTAAATGAGCGCATTCAGCCCGTCAAGCTGCCTGCCAAGTCAAGCGCTTCCAACACCTACGCCGGTAAGCAGGCTATTGCCTCCGGTTGGGGCAAGACCAGCGACGGTAAGTAATCCAATTCTCATTCATGTTTAACAGCTAATGCATCAATGGTATCACTTTTTCCGACAGCCGCCACCGGTGTTACTGACATTCTGCAGTACATTAACGTACCCATTATGAACAACTGGGCCTGCGCTCCCTGGTTCGGAGGGATTATTACGGATGACCACATCTGCATCAGGACATTCGGAGGAAAATCTACTTGCAACGGCGACTCCGGCGGTCCATTGGTGTCGGTCGAGTCCAAGGAATTGATTGGCATCACATCCTTTGGCAGGGCTCTTGGTTGCGAGTGGCGCTTGCCAGGTGCATTCACCCGCGTCACCTCCTATCTGAACTGGATCGAGCAGAACACCGATGTGACCATCGAGAATTTCTAAATTTTGTCAACAAACCATTGCTTAACTTAAAATAAAAGTTTATTCTCTTGCATACATTAAATCTACAAGAAATATTAATCATTAGATCTTATCAATCTTATTTATTGTTGCTGATAATCATACTGATAAGTTCCTACTGAGGTTTAAGGGGTTACCCCCACTTGTAGTGCAAAAAATAGGCCATTTTCATGACTATTTATTTCAAAAAAATACAACAAAAAACATTTTATTTAAAAGTTACAAATTGGGGAACCCCCTTAATTAAATAAATGTAATTTATTGCAAATGGAAAGAGCATGAATATTTGAAGTTCGAATAAAAATTCAGTCAATTTAATTAGAAATTACGTTCATTTGTTAAATATCCATTAATTTAACACTTTATTTTGAATGTGTATTTCCAAACATGTAGCGAAACTAATTAGAACCTTTTGAGATCAATATTTATTTATGCTATTTACATTGGAAAATAACCATATAACTTAGTTTAACTGCACTTGACCCAAAACCCAAAACATTGTATTGGTCAAGTTGAATGCTTTTCCCTGAATGGAGGTTAAAAACCCAATTCATGGACGTGGCAGCACGCGCCTTATCATTATTATTGCCCTTATCAATGATCTGAAATTCAGATTCTGAACTATACGAGTCGTTAAGCTCTTCGAATATCAGCAGACTCTTTGTTTTCCAATTGTAAATCAAATATGTTTTGAGATTAGCGATATTTCAAAATATATGGCCATCGATTTCAAACAATGCGACTATAAAAGAGTGTGCATTTGGCTAAGTTAATTCAGTTGAAGTCAAAATGCAATTCGCTTGTGCAACTATTCTCCTGTTGGCCGCCGTGATCGGCGCCAACGCCAACGTGGACTGGCAGTCCGTCAAGTCTCTGGACATTGAGGTTGAAGTGCCCATGATTCGGCGCTATGGTATCCCCGATGGTCGCATTACCAAGGGTGAACATGCTAAACCTGGTCAGTTCCCATACCAGGCTGGTCTACTGCTCTACGTTAACGGAGGTGCTGCCTGGTGCGGTGGCTCCTTGATCAGCGATCGTTGGATCCTTACCGCCGCTCACTGCACGGACGCCCTGACCACCGGAGTGGATGTCTATCTGGGTGCCTGGAATCGCGCAGACAAGGAGGAAAAGGGACAACAGATTATTTTTGTTGAAACACCGAATGTTATTGTCCACGAAAATTGGAATCCCTCAACTCTCAGCAATGACATCTCACTGATCAAACTGCCCGCTCCCATCGAGCTCAATGAGCGCATTCAGCCCGTCAAGCTGCCTGCCAAGTCAAGCGCATCCAACACCTACGCCGGTCAACAGGCTATTGCCTCCGGTTGGGGCAAGACTAGCGATGGTAAGTATTCTAATTCTCATTCATGTTTAACAGCTAATGCGTCAATGGTATCACTTTTCTGTTAGCCGCCACCGGTGTTACTGACATTCTGGAGTTCATTAACGTACCCGTTATGAACAACTCCGGCTGCGCTCCCTGGTTCGGAGGTTCGGAGATTATTACGGATAACCACATCTGCATCAAGACTACCGGAGGCACTTCTACTTGCAACGGCGACTCTGGCGGCCCATTGGTGTCTGCCGAGACCGGGGAATTGATTGGCGCCACATCCTTTGGCATTGCTCTTGGCTGCGAGAAGAACTGGCCTGGTGTATTCACCCGCGTCACATCCTATCTGGACTGGATCGAGAAGCATACCGGTGTGACCAACAAGGGTTTCTAAATATTGTCAACATTCCATTGCTTAACTTGAAATAAAAGTTTATTCTTTTGCATATCAATCTTATTTATTTTTCCTAGTAATCATACAGATAAGTTCAGAGTGAGGTTTAAGGGGTTACCCCCACTTGTAGCGCAAAAAATAGGCCATTTTCATGATTTTTTTAAGAAAATTACTAATCTTATTTTAAACGCCATTATGTTATCTTAAAATCTTGAAAAATATTACACAATTGAGTTACAAATGGCCGTAAAGAAATACAATAGTAGCTTAATTTTTACGATTTGCGGTGACCAACATTGTGGCCAACTGAATCATTTGAAGCAAAAAATGTCGATAGATTTATTTAAATAACAGTATAAACTAGTGTTTTACCGAAGGATTTAAAAAATATAAATTTTTCACAAAATGGCGGACAGTGAAAATAAATGGTTAGATTTTTACTAAAAAAAAAACAATCAACTTTTAGCTATAAAACGGTCATTTTTTATTGAAAAAATACTAAATTTTTATACCCGATACAAGGGATATTGTATTTTTCGCAATGTATGTGACAGGGAGAAGGGAGCATCTTCAACCCTACAAAGTATATATATTCTTGATCAGCGTCAACAGCCGAGTCGATATAGCCATGTCCGTCTGTCTGTCCGTCTGTGTGAGCGCCTAGATCTACAGATTTCTATGAACCCCACGCAGATCAAGTTTGTTTCAAATTTTCGACACGCCCCTTTCCGTCTCCGTAAATAGCGGAAAGCCGCCACACGCACAGTTTTCAAGATATTCGAATTTTTGTACTAATTAACGTTAGCTACTATTATTACCTATCATCCACCTAAATCGTAACAAGCTTGGAAAGGTGGTATAGGCTGATAAAAGCTTTTAAGCAATGTAAGTGCTTAAAATTGTTTTTAAATTTATTAGAGTAAGTAACGGGTATCCTATAGTCGGCAATTCGACTACAGCCTTTCCCAATTGTTTTCTATTGAATAAGGATGCCAAGTTTCAAAAAAATCGGTTAAGTAGTTTTCAAGTAATTTGGGTCAACGACTTCAAAAATATAGTTTCGAGAAAAACGCGATTAAAGTTTCAATTTCCAGTCGTTAAGGTAACGGATTCTTCTCTTTGAACTCTCATACATCAGTCGATTTTGTTCGGATCAACTTGAAATTGTAAGGACTTATTCACAAATAAGATTATTTAAAAAAATTCAACAAAAACATTGTATTTCAACTTTACAAGAGGGAGAAGCTCTTTAATTAAATAAATGTAAATTATTGCAAATTGAAAATGCATGTTCCAATACAATTTCAGTGAATTTAATTGGATATTACGTTCTATTGTGAAATATACATTTTTTAGTACTTTATTTTGAATGTATATTTCCAAATATGTCGCCAAACTAATTAGAACAATTTGCTGAACAAGTTTTTTATAAATAATGCATGTATTTACATTGGAAAATATGCACTTGGCCCAGAACACAAGAATAATTATTAACCTGGTCATGTTGAAGGTTTTTCCCAGAATGGAGGTTAAAAACCCAATTTATGGACGTGGCAGCACGCGCCTTATCATTATTATTACCCTTATCAATAGTCGGAATTATACATGCCGTTAAGTTCTGCAAAAATCAGTAGGAACTATGTTTCCCACTGTAAATCAAAGGTGTTTTCTAGTCTGATTCAAGATAAGAGATAATCCAAAATATATGGCTGGCTTTTTCGGATAACGTGACTATAAAAGGGCGTCCACTTCGCCTAGTTAATTCAGTTGAAGTCAAAAATGAAATTCGCTTGTGCAACGGTTCTCCTGTTGGCCGCCGTGATCGGCGCCAACGCCAACGTGGACTGGCAGTCCGTCAAGTCTCTGGACATTGAGGTTGAAGTGCCCTTGATTCGTCAGTTTGGTATCCCCGATGGTCGCATTACCAAGGGAACAATTGCTGAGCCCGGTCAGTTCCCATACCAAGTGGGTCTAATGCTCTATGTTAACGGAGGTGCTGCCTGGTGCGGTGGCTCCCTGATCAGCGATCGTTGGATCGTTACCGCCGCTCACTGCACGGACGCCCTGACCACCGGTGTGGATGTCTATCTGGGTGCCTGGAATCGCCAAGACAAAACGGAGAAGGGACAACAGATCGTTTTTGTTGAGACCAAAAATGTGATTGTCCACGAAAATTGGGAGCCCTCAACTCTCAGCAATGACATCTCACTGATCAAACTGCCCGCTCCCATCGAGCTCAATGAGCGCATTCAGCCCGTCAAGCTGCCTGCCAAGTCAAGCGCATCCAACACCTACGCCGGTCAACAGGGTGTTGCTTCCGGATGGGGCAAGACTAGCGACGGTAAGTAGTTCAATCCACATTTGTTGAACAGCTTAATAATTTATGACTTTGATTTTTAGCTGCCACCGGTGCTACCGACAAACTGCAGTACATTCAAGTGCCCGTCATGAACAATTCAGGCTGCGCTCCCTGGTTCGGAGGTGTTGTTGGAGATTCGCAAATCTGCATCAAGACTACCGGAGGCGCGTCTACTTGCAACGGCGACTCTGGCGGCCCATTGGTGTCGGCCGAGACCGGGGAATTGATTGGCGCCACATCCTTTGGCATTGCTCTTGGCTGCGAGAAGGGTTGGCCAGGTGTATTCACCCGCATCACCTACTATCTGGACTGGATCGAGAAGCACACGGGTGTGACCAACAAGGGTTTCTAAATGTTAAGAGTAATTTGCTTAACTTAAAATAAAAGTTTATTTTCTTGCATACATTGAAGTTACAAGAAATAATAATCATGCTCCGACTTGGCTTTTGAGTGAGGTCGTCGACTGACTGCATCAGATGCATCCTCACTCTCATCAGATTGGTGTCGCGGATGATACACGTCCAGTTCATCGGGCAGATCATCGTCAAAGTTCGGTTCGGGTTGCAGCTTGCGATTGTGCCGCTCCTTGCCGTAGTTCTTGATATACTGATCAAAGAAAATGGCCTCCGTGGTGTCCTGATGCGAATGGACGCCCGTCTCGTCGCTAATCCAATCCAGATACGAGGCCACCTTTGTAAAGGCCGCCGGATAGCCGCGATCACAGCCATAGATGCTGCCAAACGAGGTGACGCCCACCAGCACCCGTTTCTTGGAGTGACGCCGCTGCAGCACCAACGGTCCACCTGAATCTCCATTACAGGTAGATCTTGCATTGCGGCCACTTGTGCAGATGTTCGTGCCACGAAAGGACAGCGGAAAGTTGCGCTTACAGGTGCGATCATCAATGATCTGCAGTTGCACGTAGCGCAGCACATTGCTGATGGCATGTACTCCGGTGGCATAGCGACCCCAGCCGGAGGCAATGCCCAGCTTGTTCTTGAAGCTGCGATACTCGTAGTGCCGCTTGGGCAGCTGTATGGGATGGATGCGATCTGACGTAAAGAAAACGAAAGAAAAATTTGGAATAAAATCAATCAAACGTTCCATAATCTTGTAGAGGGAAAAAATTGAGTCAAGTTCTGTTTATATCCTATTGAAAATGAGCAAATGAGGTTATAATGCAGGGACTGCAAATAAGAATTATGAATGTTAAATTTAGCTAAAAAAAATTTAAGTGAAGAAAATATGCTACACCAAAATTCCTATTGATATCAGCCAAAGTCTTCTATTCAAATCAAATCAAATTTAATACAGTCGAACTTCCCTAACTCGAATCACCATTATCCAAAGAAAAGATTCGAGTTATGGAGATATTCGACTTAAAGAGATCTTTTTCCTAAGTTTTCTAATTTTGCTGCCACTCATTTAGTTCGAGTTAGAGAGAATTTCGAGTTATAGAAGTTCGAGTTATGGAAGTTCAACTGTACTTATTTTACATTTTTATTTAAAATGTCAAAAATAATCATTACAATCAAATTTTTAATAAAAATTTGTGAAATAACAATTATTTCTGATTTCTTCAATAAATATAAAAAATAAGAGTTGTTTTTGATTTTGAATTTAAAAGTTACAAATCAGAGTTATTCAGTAACTTTTATTTTAAAAATCAAAAATAAAGGTTAATTTTAGTATCAATTGGTATTTTGTTTGCCAATATTACTTCAGAACACAGAAGAGAAAATGAAATATTTTAGAAAAAGTCAGATGCATCATATGAAAGGTCTCGAATCATGGATTAAGATTATATTGGTTTAAAAGATATTCACTTTAACTTTTATTTTTGATTTTTTAAGTAAAAGTTTCGGAATAACTCTTATTTGTAACTTTTAAAATAATAATCAAAAATAACTCATATTTTTATTTGTATTGAAAAAATCGGAAATAAGAGTTTTTTCACAACTTTTAATTACAAATTTAATTTTAATGATTATTTTTGACTTGTTAAATAAGAAATAAAAATAATTGTTATTTCATAACATTAAAATATAAATTTGAAAATTATTGTTAATTTGAAATTTTTATTTTTAGACATAACAGTTACGGTCCATGATTTTAGACAGACTCACCGTTGAAGCTAACCGCATGTGGCAGTCGTACTATTGCAATATCATCTTTCAGTCGCTTGGGATTCCAAGTGGGGTAGATGTGAAAATTGCTGCTGGGCACCATCAGACGCACCTGGCCCGACTCCTTGGCGTTCTTGATCTCATTGGCGCCCAGAAAGACCAAGGCGCGTTTGGCCCTGCAGAGAGGATATTATATTTAATAAACTAGACTGCTAGATGAATTTAATTATTTTTATTCGTACATATCGACACAATGGGCTGCGGTTAGCACATGTTGTTCAGAGATTAGGGAGCCACCGCACCAGTAGAGACCCTTGGGACGCTGCAGCAGCATGCCCACCTGGTAGGGAAAACAGTGCGGATTGCCCACATCTCCGCCAAAGATGCGATCCATGGCCATGGCCCCTTCGGGCAGCATGCTATCCAGCAGCGGCGTCGTCTCCAGATTCAACACCAATGGCTCTCGGTCATCAGCGGACTGAATGTTGTCGATGTCGCTGCTGTCGCTGCTGATGCGACTGTCGTCATTGGTGGCGCTCATTTCCGCGTCCAGTTCGGCAGACAGCGAAGTGGTTTCTGTCTGCGACAAGGCCATGCCAAGTGGGCCCGGATACATGGACACCAAATACATTGGCTTAACCTGTTGCCAGTCCAGCGCCGCAGCAGCGCTGCCGACATTAAGCAGCAGCAGCGTTGTTAATTTGGCAACAATTGAAAAAATTACAATTGTAATTGCTGACTGTAAACACATTTGCGTTGCCTTCTCTTATTGCGCATTTAGTTATCAAATTAATACTTAATTAATCTGCACTCGCTTCACTTGGCCACTTTTTTTTTTTAGTTTTCCAGTTTGATTATTTAAAAAGCCGTTACGTACTTGACGCGCACTCGACGGACGCGTAATTTATATTTTCTTTTATTTTGTTTGGTTACTTTCTTTGGACTTGGACTGTCGGTGTCGGTCAGCGTCTCGTTTGCAACTGTGGCGCCGCGCGCATGTTGCAAGCATTTTTATAAACTCTCTTGCTACCATTTCTTGCAACCGCTTTAATTATTTCGTCTATTTTGCTGCATTAATTTGACGTCGACAGCGACAGCGACGCTGACTTCGCATACTTTCGCAGTCGCCACCAATTGCATTCATTTGATTTGTCTTCGCCTTCGACGTCGCCTCTTTCAATTTGCATCTTCGCTCTTTACGCCTTCTTCTTTGCCTTCCACCCGCTCACTGTGTTACGCTTGCGCTCTTACAACCTTTGTCGCATTTCTTTCTGCATTTGTCATTCATACCAAAATTGTGTTGTGCCCTTAGTCGCCGGTAGTTTGCCCTATGCATGTGAGCAAGACGCATGTATTGGTATATCTTTTAACAAGCGTCGCCGCTGTCGACGCTGCTGCTGCTGCGCTCTTGGCTTCGCATACTGCTGTTGTTTTTACCATTTAAATATGAACAAGCGGAACAGTCGAGTGCAATCGACAATAATATACCCTGGGCCTACGCCTCGGCAAGCCGAAGATTTGATGCCAATGCAGTTCTCATACTTATCCTTAATTATCAACCTATCGTGATTTGAACTAACTTACCATATGTCTTAAAATTTTAAAAATCAATTAGAAGTTAAAATTAGTTGTTAAACGAAAAAAAAAAAACGAAATAAAATTTGCAGCACGGGCGAGTAGTTATCTCTAGCATTAGACTGAATATTGAAATGGAAAATATTAAATAATTAAAAATCATCTGCATCAACAGATTGGGGGATTCGAACCGTGATCTCCCGTTTCGCTTGCCGAGCACCTATCACTTCCACCACTCCTTCACACTAGGAATGAATTTATTGACCATTAATTCTATTTACATATGTATATACGAATATTTTCTGCCAATCTTAATAGCTTAACAGTTGGTGATTAGTCTGTGGGCATGACCCTACACACTAACGGGTAAAAATTTTAGCTTAAAACCCTAAATTAAAGGTGATGTAAGTTTTTGATATATTACGCCCCCTATAGAGGGCGTGAGGAGTTCTGATTCCAAATTTGATGGTCCTAGCTGAGATCCTTTCGCTTATACGGACAGACAGACAAGGGTATTTGGACTCTGCTATTCATGCTGATCAGGAATATACAATATATACTTTTTGGGGTCGGAGATGCTTCCATCTGCCTGTCACATACTTTTGAACAAACTTAATATACTCCAAGGGTATAAAAAGCAAGCAAAGTTGTAACTCTAGTTACTTATCCCCTACTTGCTTTGGCACTCTTACATCACATGAGTGTGTGTGTGTGTGTGTGTGTAAGTGTGTGTTGTGGATAATGCGCAGCATGCGGCAAAATGCTTTCATTGAGAAAAACTTAATGTAGTTGTTGTTGTTATTGTCGGCAATGGTAAAACAGAAATATTACACGATACATTTGTCTTTTGCATTTTTTCATTCTCCCCTTTCCTCATATTCATACCACCCAGACCCCGATTACATGTTATATTATGAGGCAGAGCTTTCTTCTCATTTCTCAGCACTGGATTTTAGGGCTTAACAGCAGAGTGTTGCCCACTGTGCAATAACTGGTAAAAGTATAGGCCACTCTTGACTCTGTGCGTCAGCCTCAAGGTTATTGCCAGGCCACTTGGCGACTCGACACAAACAAATTTTGCAGCTAGCTTGGATTGCATTGGGTTGATTGTTGCATGTGATCATTCGGAGAATTCTTAGCAGGAAATCGAATTTAAACGAATTTTAACTCCCACCGTATCACTTCGATAACTTGTTGCATGTTTTTCTAATTAAATTAATTCGTTAAAATAACTTTAAGTTGGTGTTGAAAGTATTTCTTGGTTTGTGAGCTGTCGTTGTTTTTGTCTATTTAGGAAATTGCGGCTTACTTTGTCTGCCTAGCGAAGCAAATAAATCAAATCGTCTCGCGATCGGTGATATGTTCGAATGTAATGAGGCTACAAAAACAAAATACAATCAGCGCAACAACAACAACAGTAACACCAACAATAACAACAACAGTAACACCAACAATAACAGCAACTGTAGCAGCAGCAGCAGCTAGTGGCGTCGATTATGCAAATACTTGCCCCCCGCTTGTGTTTGCTTGCCATGCACTTTATTTAATACCCTTACTAATATTTTTATGGAAAGCTTTATCTTCTTAGATTTACACATAGACAACACCAATATGTCAATAAAATGACCACATACATATAAAAAATCTGCTGTCAGCCGTTAACATTCTGATTGACAGGGTCGTTATCCAAAATGGTACATTTAGTACATTTGTACCAAATGTGTACCATTCGTTCATAAAATTGTGGTTTCGGTGTCTGCCAAAATAACAGTTACAATTAAATTCTAATGATTGAATTTAGCGCTAAATATAAGAGTATGTAAACTTCGGTATGTATAAAAATTTATTAGTTTTCATTTCTTGATTTGTTTTTGTGCTTGGTTTTTTGTTCGTGCTGTGCGTCGATATTTAATGCATAATCGGGAATTATGATTACCACTCTTGCATGTACGTACTTACATATTTAATAATAATAAGCACATAGTTTTATATTATTGCACTTGTTAATGCATTTGCCGTTATTCAATTTAGCACCACGATCGTACTATTTACCAATTGATTAGTGTTAGTGTTAATCAGGCTATCTCTTTTCCACTTTATGACCATTGTACGATTGTAATTAATTTTTATATATTTATTTATTTGCGGCAGTTAAATTAATGATGTACGCAGTTCCTATTTGGTAAGATGATAATTTATTAAAACTACTGTTTTGGTACAATTCTACCCATTGTGGACTACTACTAATAATAATGATAATGTCGATCGATCAGAATTGTATTCTTACTTAAGTGTAGTTTAGTTTATGCGCTATCTATAAACATTTAAAAATTGAATTTCAACGCAATATGATTAAATTATTTTCACGCTCGACAGTACTTCCTAGATTGAAAATTAAATATAAATCTTACATAAGACATTTTATAATTGGTATCAGTTCATTTGACCAAATAACAAATTGCCCTGTGGGACATCCATGTGGTCTAAGGTGGTCCCGAGGTCGCGAGGGAAAGGGACGTTTATGGACTAAAAACCGAACGATTCGGCAGCCGACGAGATCACCTTATACTTATTCCATCATGAGTTGCTTGGTCACCTCAACTCTCTCCGCTCTCTTCACTCCACTCCCTTTCTCTCCCTCAGTCTACTCGAATGCTGTTGATTGCGACGACAGCGGTGGCAGTTGCATGTCGTCCATGAACGTGGTGACAGCTGCTTTCTCAGTCTTTAGAGTGGACTCAATGCTTCCGCTGGGTGCCTCCTCCTCGTCCTCGAACATGGCGCTGTCGAGACTTTTGTTGAGGCGGTCATGGAACTCAGTCATTGAGATCTTTTTGAGCACACATCGCTTGCCAAACGTCTTCTTCACCTTCAAGCGACGCTTCTTGATCAAATTTTTGTTCTTATTGAGGCCATCGTTGAATGAAATGGCCCGACGCAACTTGCGGGATCCAAACTTGACCAATCGCACCTGGCTGGTGATGGCGCACTCCTCACTGTCATCCTCGACATCGGCCGCATTCTCATCGCTGGGCTCCTCGAATATGGTCTCTAGATTCGCCGGCGTGAACTTCTTCATGCGCTTGCTCGTGTAGAGTTTCTCGATGCTCTTGAGCGTCTGTTCGTTGGTGTGCAGCTCCCTGCGCTTCTTTTTGTTGGGCTTCATGATGGCGCTGCAGACGCGATTGAAGTTGTCCTTGGAGACGCGAGCGGGCATGCGACGACGCGAGACGCCGCCGCGATGGCCGTAGCTGCGACTGCTGCTGTCGCTCTCGTCGTTGTCGTTGTCCTCGCTGCGGCTCTGCTGGGAGTCTATCTCGTCCGACTGGTCGGTATCTCCACTCTCCGACTCCAGCATATCGTCCAGCATGTCAGCCATTGGCTTCAAATTGCAGCCAAAGTTGTTGGATCTGAAGAAATAAATACATTTTTTTTATCTGTGCGATTTTCGTTGTTGTTACTTTCTCTGACTTACCGGTTTTCGGTCAAAACAACCTCCTTTGGTTGAAAACTTATTTTCGCGAAATTGTGGACAATATTTTCCATTATTCAGTGTCTAACATTCTGTTGTTCTTAACAATTTACTTATTTTTTCTCCCTTCAAATTGTTATTTACACTTTTCTTGAACAAATAAGAGGAAGAACGAAATAGTGTTGAGCAACCGCTCATGAGTGAGTGAACAAAAAAGAGTTGCTCCCTGAAGTGAGCAAGTGAACATGTTCCTTTTAAATTGCTCTTTATTGCTCACTTGCTCTTTTTTGCTCACTTGATCTTTTTGCTCAGTCTTGTTCAGTTGTTCTAATTTGCTTTTATTGCTCAGTTGTTCCTATTGCGCACTTTGCTCGAATTTTCTCTGTGCTCTTAGATACACAATGTTGGATTAGTGTCAGAGCTAAATACTCATGTTAAGAATTCAGTATGTCGCTTATCAAAAAGTGTAGCAAAATATGGAGCCATTTCGAAGATGTCGGAAGTCAGCAAGCTAAATGCAAGTATTGCAAATGTTTTTTGAGCTGTTTATCACAGAGCAACCTGAGCAAGGGAGCAACTGAACAAGCGATCAATCTGAGTGAGTTGACTCACCTACAAAAAAGAACAAGTGAACATGTTCACCGAAATGAGCAATGTTTACCCAACACCAGAACGAATCGACAATCGGGAATGTTACTTAACAAAACGGCGATAACTCTAATAACATTACAGAACCGCTTCGTTGCAACACAAATGTTAAATTTGAATTTAACAACAGTCAACTGTAGGAAAATTATTGATATTATTACTATTGCGAATTGAGTATTTGATACTTAAATATTTTCAACTGTAATTTCGTACAATTATTGTTAATATTAAATGACTTTTGATGCCATTTCTATCAATTAAATTGCAAGAGTGTAACTTAAACGCCACTGTTAAGCTAACAGTGCTAGTGTGTACAAACTTTCCAATATGTGTATGTCTAAGTCTTGAAAGCGACATCTACTGTGTAGAGTTGATTTCCAATAGGTGGCGTTGCGTACGGCTAATAAAGAAACTGTAACGATCAAAAATTTGAATTGAAGTTATCGATAAATGCATTTGCCGGCGCCATCTGTCATTAAATTGTGTTGCTTCGCTAATTCGCGGCACATACGCCAGGTGGCGTATGCGTTTGGTTTTGTTTTTGCGCGCTAAATTTGAAGTGAAAATTTGCAATTTTCAAAAATCAATTAAAAATTACAAAAAAACAATTTGAAAAAAATTTGAAAATTGAAAATTTTGTAAATAATTTACGTTCAATCTAAAATTGGTTTGGTGCCGTTAGCTCTTCGCGTCTCAAAAAAAGAAAAGTAAGAAAATTGTAAATTCTAGAAAAGTCCAACAAAAATTCTGGTAAAGTTTCAAAATTCTAGCTAAAAAATTGAAAAAGTTGACTTTTTCGGCCACAAAAAATTGTTCTCAAAAATTTCAGAACAATTTTTGCCGTTTTTGCCCAGCTGGATCAGGCGCGCAGAAAAACGCTTTACATAGCAAGTAGATGGCGCAGAAATCGTTTCGCGTTTGGCGAGAGCGAGAGAGCGCGCTTTGCAGTTGCTTTGCACGTCGCCGGTGAAGAGCATCACGTAGCCCTCGAGACTGATGCCCGTAAAGGGGGCAAAGACCACAACCCTATTCCGTAATGTGCTCAGCTCGGCGCGATGAGTTTGGGCGAGGCGTTGCAGTGACTTCAGGCAGCCACGATAGTGCTCAATATTCCAGCCACATTCGTAGCGAGCGTCGCTCAGTTGCAGATCCTGGACCAGCACATCTTTCAGCTTGTCAATTTCGACTTCCAGCTGGGCCGTCTCCTTGGCACGCTGCCTTGCCGTGGCAGCATTCTCCGCCAGCCAAGTGGCCAGAACTGGACGGCGGCTAGCTGCTTCCTATGGAAAACAAGGCAACACATTTAAGGAAAATATGTGAACAATAAATAAGGAAACTTGTTTACATTTCGCACACGCCGCTCGAACTCGGCAAACTCCATGTTGTAGTGGTAGTCATGGCTGGGCTGGTTGGCCATGCTCTCTGGTGGCTTTTGCTGCACCGTTGGCTTGACGGTCTTTATGTAATCAGTGGACAGATTACATGATTCCAGCAGATTCTGGATAAATCTCTGGGGATCGCGCGTGCCTTTGTCCATTCGTATCTGTACCAGCTTGAAGGAATCCCGTTTGCCAGCACTCGTGCTCTCGCGCACATAGAACTTGAGCACCTTGGCATCCTCGCTGGGATAGCTGTGCTGATAGAGCGCCTCCAGATGTGCGCTGAGCAGTTTCAGTGAATTCTCGTTGGTCTGCCTCTGCTCCGGATGCTGTCCGAACAGATCCGGGTGCACGGCAAAATAAAAGGGACGCAGTGCCGTTGTCAACTCACTGCTCAAAGCGCGCCGCAACATTCCGAACTTGTGAATGGACTGCGCCTGACAAAGTGCGACAATCGCCAATTCGCCGCCCAGGCGCAAAGCCGTTGCCATTACGTAACCTCTAGAGCAGCACGCTGCTCGCCTGATCTGCGGTCACACACATTCATTATTGCGTACTGTGCGTTTTTCTTTCGTTCTTTCTATATTGCTGGGAGAATCCGATTGTAAGCAAATATGATATAGCTCGGTATGAATTTGCTATAAAAGCCTTGGATCAATTGACTAAAATCAATTTGATCGTAAGACATGAAAGTGTTTGTTGCATTATCTTTGGCGCTTGCCGCCGTCTCTGCGGAGATCTTGAAACAGGATTAGCCCAAGAATTTTCCCAAGTCTAATAAAATCAAGGGACCCATCACCAATCATAATGTGACCATTATTCTGCATTTAAATTTACCCTTAGGAACATTTTATATTATTCAAAAATTTTTGATTTTTTCATCGTTACCACATTCAAATTTATTAATAGCTTGAAAATTTCATAGCTACAATTTTGTTACTTTGCAAAATGTAATTTATTTTAAAAAATGTTCGATTATGTATACTTACCGCTTATGATCCTTTTTTAAACTCAAATTCTCGTAACTTTAACAAAGCTATCCGAAAAGTCTTCTCTATAATTGTTTTTAACCGATTATTTAAAATATATTTCCGTTTCAGCTCTAAGGGGAATTCCCTACGGATAAATTAAAAATATATATTTAGTATTGCATTTAGATCTAGCTTTTTAAATAGTAATATTTCTAAATGCTTGATATATACCAAATGATTTAAGTTCTTAGATCTGTTTACATGGCAATTCAAAAAACGTGTCTACGATTATTTTGTCTACTTCAGAAACTTGCGTCGACTGTTAATTATAAAGGCCTTTATCTGAGTTGTTTCATTAATATACTCTTATTGAATGAGTACCTGATATATGAAGAGGCGAGAAAAGTACTTATGATATAAAATTCGTATAAATTCGGGCATATCTCAATGGATGAACAGCAATCGTGTGTTGAACATGAAGGCAATCATAGTATTCGTTTTAGCCATCGCTGCCGTCTCTGCGGACATAGTCGACAAGGTGTACCCCAAGGATCTGCCGAAATCCGATAAGATCGAGGGACGCATCACCAATGGCTATCCAGCCAACGAGGGCAAGGCTCCCTACACCGTTGGCCTGAGCTTCAATGGCTGGTGGTGCGGTGGCTCGATAATTGCCCACGACTGGGTGCTGACTGCTGCCCACTGCACCGACGGGGCCGGCTTTGTGACCATCTACTACGGTGCCACCTGGCGTACTAATGCCCAGTTCACGCACTTTGTGGGAAGCGGCAGCTTCATCCAGAACCCCAACTGGCCCAACCAAAATGGCAACGACATCGCCCTGATCCGCACTCCCCACGTCGACTTCTGGCACATGGTCTACAAGGTGGAGCTTCCCAGCTACAATGATCGCTACAACATGTACGACGGCTGGTGGGCAGTTGCCTGTGGATGGGGCGGCACCTACGACGGCTCCCCTCTGCCCGACTGGCTGCAGTGCGTCGACCTGCAGATCATCAGCAACAACAAGTGCTCCCATACCTACGGACACCAGCCCGATGGCATTCTCTGCGTTGCCACTCCCGATGGTAAGTCCACCTGCCAGGGCGACTCTGGTGGCCCATTGGTGCTCCACGACCGTAACAAGTTGGTGGGTGTTACTTCCTTTGTCGCTGACACTGGCTGCCAGTCTGGTCATCCCGCTGGATTCACTCGAGTCACCGCTCACCTGGAATGGATCCGTGAAAACTCTGGTGTCGCATATTACTAAGAAATTCCTTTAAACTAAATACATCAATATCATTGAGCATAACTGAATAGTTTCTTATTTCTAGAGCTATCTAAAATTTCTATATATAGCTAAGTTCTCAGTCTACGTCTAGACATCTAAATTATTATCATTGCAACCGTAGCAAAAAGTGCTCGCTATCAGCACACTAAAGACTTTGATTTACTTGGGCTACTGTTCCGCTTTTTATGAATGGGCGCTTGAAGTGCGTAAAAATTGAATGAGAAGAAGGTAGTAAATCCGCGCCTGGTGCTATTAAAAATACCCCCAAAATAGGCAACAATTACTGATATCTTTAAATTTGTAGGGCGATTAGATTGTAAGCTCAATTTTTAGATTATAGGAGCGTTAACAGAATACAAATTTCATGCTGATCGGATGAACCAAGCATTTTGAATGATTGACGATAAGATGAATCGTAATCTTTATTATCCTATTGACTTGAGGTAATATTATAATAGAACAGATATTACAGTATTATCTTCATCTGGAAGCTAGAAACATTTAATTCGTGTGGTCTTTCAATTTAATTAAAAGAAAATAATCCCTGATTGAAGGTAATGCCTTTTTTCGTTTTCTTTCCCTAGTATCAATATTTGGCAAGTGCACAATTGTAAAGGCCTTATCGTTGGGGGCGGATGCGATTATTATTAATAGTACTCAGACAAAAATAGTCTAAAGCGTTTGCTCCCATATAGAAAATATGTAAATCATAGGTTATCTTATCATAGTAAGTACTCAACCTACCGAATATTTATAATCGTAGTATCTAAGCAAATAAATTAAACTATTTCAAGTCTAGTCAAAATGATTACACTTGCTAGATCTTTTGTGAGATTTCTAATATGGAAATTCCCAGCAATTGTCAATTAATTGTAAGCAAAACTTTATCATAACTGAAAATAATCAATATGTACTTTTAAAATGAGTAAATTAACAATCTTGATAAAAATAAGAATATGTCTTTATGTAAACAAATTAACGGGATTATTTCGAAGTACTATTCCCATATCTTTGCTCATTTAGAAACTGGTTAATAAATACATTTTACAGCTTAAATCCATTGGTGCTGTCCGCAAATACGTATACTTAATGTACTTGTAATATTAATAACAAGTTGAAGTATTTGGTTGTGAGAGGTTTAAAATCCTCTTCAACAACCTGACAACACACTATGAGTATTCATTTTTGTTATCAGATAATATTCACAGGCAACTTTCGTTGTGTGTTTAAGTGGCCCTTAAAGTTTTGATTGATCAGTGTTCATGGCGTGAATATATTTATATATTTGCTATTCGTATCATTAACTCACATTCGATTACTTATTGGTTTATCTGAGCTCTGATTACTCCCAAGTCTATTCCATGATACAAAATGGTATAAAAGGCGTTTGAATTGATGGATTGCTATTAGTTGTTTCTTCAACATGAAGACCTACATTGTCTTTGCTTTGGCTATCGCCTTTACTCAAAGATTTTGCGTAACCGATAGGTTACGTGGTCATAGGTGTCATCATATTTTTGCCTATCTGGCAAATTTAAGACCATGAACATCTTCAGCTCTTTAAATAAACTTTATTAATGTGAAGTTCTGTAATCTTAAAGTTCTACTATCGGTTGTTATAAGTCGGTTTTATAGTGGCAATTTTCAGATAACGTTAGAAACATGCAGAAATTCTTAGGACTGTGTTTTCCATCTGATGCTTACAGTAATATTGACCTAACTATTTAAAGATAGAGATACATTCTGATAAAAAGCTTAAAGATATTGTCATTTGACTTGGAGACTTTTTATTCTTTGCAGAAGTTGGTTCTAGATAATAATGATTTACTAAAGACAATGATGTCTACCTTATCAGAAATAGCATGGCCAACATTTTTATGAATGAGTGTAAGAAGTAACCACGAGTAAATCTTCGTCTAGTACGAGTACAATCAAAATACTCCCAGTGAAGTTCAAATTTCGCCTATAAGCTATAAATAAAATTAGTTAATGAACAGAAGATAAGATTATGAACAAATTTATGTGCGCTTTCAAAATATTTGTATTTTAGTAAATTTATCAATCACGTGCTCATTAAATTATTGATCTATTAAGCTATTTTTTGATATCCAATTTTGTGACGAATAATATTAATATAATATGAATTATTAAAAAAAATTTTTTGAAGTGTTGAATAGCTTTGAGAATATTTACTATCGATTCAGTGTAGAAAAGCTTTGGGAATATTTATTATCGATTGAGTGTTTAGTACCAGATGCCAGTGTGGTCATAGATCCAGTCCAGGTAGCTGGTAACACACACGAATCCGGCGGGTTGGCCAGTGGTGCAACCGTCCCAATGAACGAAGGATGTGACGCCCACAAGACGGTTGTCGTAGTGGGTGACCAATGGACCACCGGAGTCACCCTGGCAGGTGGACTTGGCGCCGTAAGTGTTGATGCAGATGGTGTTATCGGTAGCAAAGATTCCGTAAGTGTTGCGGCACTCGTCGTTGCTGATGATCTGGACATCGATGCAGTTGAGATAGTTGCTGATGCCACTGTTGTCCCAGGTTTGTCCCCAGCCGGCGGCAAGAGCCCACCAACCATTGTAGCTCTGGTAGCGATCGTCGTACCATCTGGGCAGCTCCACCTTGTTGACCAAGTGCCAGAAGTCCACATGAGGAGTACGGATCAGGGCAATTTCATTGTTCAAATTATCGTTGTAGTAAGGATGGCGGATTTGGTCGTTGCCACTGACCCAGTGGGTGAACTGGGCCCCAGTACGGTAACTGGCACCATAATAGATGGTTACCCTGGAGCCATGAACGACGCAGTGACCGGCAGTCAGCACCCAGTTGTGTCCAATGATGGACCCACCGCACCATCAGCCACCGTCAAAGCCCAGACCCACAATGTATGGCACCTTGCCCTCGTAGGCTCCATAGCCATTGGTGATGCGTCCCTCAATGTTGTCTCCTTTGGGTGCGTCCATTAGACATTTACGCCGCCGCGCCACGCCGCCGCCGCCGCCGATTTTTTGGGTTTCTGACACGCCGCCGCCGAACTACGAAAATATCGGCGCGGCGCCGGCGGCGGCGGCGTACGGCGTCCTTACATATAATACAACTTAAAAAACAAAAAAAAAATGTTTTTTCATATTTCGTATGAAGTGGCAATATTGTTGATGAAAAATTACTGTTATTTTTTTTTAAATCATTGCTTTATCTAATAATTTAAGGAAGAAGAAATGAAAACACTTACAATTGATTTATAAGTACAAAAAAATGTCTATGAAAGATGACTGTATTGATTTTAAATCTTTTTTTTTTATTAAATACTTAGACAAAATTTAAAGAGCTATTTTTTTTTAATTTAGAAAGAAAAATTTTGTTTTTTTAACTCCATACGCCGCCGCCGCCGCCGCCGCCGCCGCCGCCGCCGCCGCCGGCTCTCCCTGGCGGCTGAGCCGCCGCCGCCGGGTATTTTTGGCCTCTACGCCGCCGCCGAAGCTAACACAATCGGCGTAAAACTCTAGCGTCCATCATCTTCAGGGGCTTGTTCACCACGGTGGGCACCGCACTGGCTGCGGCCACAGCCCCAATTAGGAATACGAACAGCTTCATTATTGAAGCGAAACTTTGAGTTTTTTCGAAATGCTTCTTCGGTTTTATACAATGCAAGGCATCTAATCTTTACATATATATTATTTAAAGTACTTCATTTTAATCGAGGCTCATAAATTTTTCTTTGATTTTTATTAAAACCCGATTGGGTCGATAAGAATGTATAGCGGTTTTAAGAGGGCTTGTCCAGTAGTACAAACTTGAAAATATTACTCAAATCTGTTGTTTATGTTGGCAATAGCAATACCCTGTATTTGAAATGTATGTATTGTATGTGCAGACATTTCTAGTTCCAGAAACAACGTTAAACTATCGATAAATATTTCAAACGATAGTATTGACATTATACTGCTTTCTCTTAACAATTTACAACAGATTTAAAATTTTTTTTTAGAAATATATTTATATTTCTAGTAAATAGTTAACTATCGATATTATCCTGTGAGTTTAGATATGGAACTCTCCATACTATCGATTTTATTTATTTATTTGCTAAGATGTGTAAGCCTACAATTTAGTACAGGGTCAAAAGTGTAATAAATATTTTTTTAAGTGACAAACGGGCAAAACATAGGCAATATTCCTATCTATAGTCTGCACTCTATTTTTAGCCGTCTACTCCCCGACATTTTTGCAATACAATTATTTTATTACTGATTGCCACCATATTGAAAGTGATGCAAATATGGCGATACTTATCGTTCAAATATTTAGACTCAACCTACTAGAACTTTGCAATCGTGTTATCTACACAAATAAATTAACGTATTTTCAGCCAGGACTTCAACACTTAAAGTTACTTATAGTTTCGAATCGGAAGCTACAGATATGTTCCGCACTGTCGAGTTGAAAAAGAAACGTCATACATATGAAAATATGACGATGTTGAAACCGTCGTTTGTAGCAATACTATATTGATTAAAAAAAAAAAATGTTTTTTTCACTGTCAGTCCGGGGACTTTTTGAACGATCTAGTACATTAAGGATCTATCTAGTTTTATAGAATTTTTTTCCTAATAAAGAATCTTAACAGGTCAATAAGAAATTCAGTGTTGGTTTAATTTTGAATGCTTTATTTTAAAGTATTATTGCTTAGTAGTAAGCAATACCAGTGTGGTCACGGAACCAGTCCAAGTGGTAAGTCACTCGCTGGAAGCCAGATGGATGACCCGATTGACAGCTGCGTTGGTTTTAAAAACTAGCGAATATGAAATTCTTATCGGTTAGTTGGATAGCTCATAAATATTCCTGGGGCTCTATTAAACTCTCAGAGATAATTGTTATTTAGTGAATTAATCCCTATATGGTTTGGTCCTCTTAAGAATTTACATATATAGACAATAATAAAATTTTGCAAAATCTTTCCAGTGAAAAGATCAGTTAATGTTATGATCGATGATCGATAGAGAACCAGTGTTTAGAAAACTGGAAAAATTTTCATTTCTGTTCATTTTGCTTCTGCTTATGCTGTAGAGAACAAACTATTAATACTATCGATTTTATTTATTACTTACTGCAATTTTAAGGTCATATTATAATACGTATACTTATGCATTCTTACGTATGTTTATTTTGTACTTAACTTAAAATCAAAGGTGTCGTAAATAATTCTTCAAGTGTCAGCATCATAAATCTTTATCATACTTACAAAGTCACTCCAGTCTGCACTCTATCTTACCGTCTACTCCCCGAAATTGTTGCAAATAAATTATTATAATAAAAATATTTTGCGAGTGCCCTTCTCCTGCTTTATCGGTTCCCTGTCTGAAATTTAAAAGTCATAATCTTTGGGACCGGATGCGTTTATTACTGATTGGCAGCATATTGAAATTAATGCAAATAATGGCGAATCTTATCGTTCAAACATTTATACTCAACCTACTAGAAATTGGTAATCGTGTTATCTACACAAATAAATTAAAGTATTTTCAAGTCATCAACTGGGCATCATGATACACTTGACCAGACATGCATGTTTGTTGTGGACTTAAGTTCTTACATGGAACAGGAGCTAAATACTTTTATTGATCAACTCGGAAACTAGCTTATAGGATTCATATATAAACTCTGGTGCAAAACTATAGCCGCACCCAGATTTTTCAGTGTACTGATAGAAAGAGTAAAGCTAGAAAAAAGATTTTAGTACCATTTGAAAGAGCGTTAGAAATGAAAGAAAATAGATGAAAAACATCGACACTTTCCATTCAAAAATTAACCGTTATGTTGCATTTTCGTTTTGGGCAAGGTGCAAAACTATAGCCGCACTAGCTGATATCTTGTTCTTTTTATGGCTAGCGCCGATTTTTTCGCTCAGACTTGGTTGAGTAACTATTTCAGACAAACTAATAAATATTCCAAGTGACCAGTGCTTTCGGATGTCGGGATAGGTCCAAGTTCTGGCGCCCAAAAGTGAGAAATGCGAATTTTGAGAAATTGACAGAAATATTGGTCTCTCCGACAAAGTAGTTAGAAATATTTGATAAAATCTGAATGAATATGGCACAGAGAAACCCGGAGGATGTATTTTGAAGATAGGTTTTCATGGCCAGCGGCGATAATTGAGTGCTGCAAGCAATTCATTAAAGGCCGCTAGTGAATTAGTGGCTGAAAGTGGCCTCCAAGTGTCCCTCTTGACCGTTGTACGGGTTTTAAAAAAATCGGAAACCATAGTGCGACAAATATTAAAGGTGGCTTCAAGGTTACTGGACCGCCATAAAGAGTCCCTGATGAAATTCGCCACAACTAACATTGCAACAAACTGGTCAAAAATTTAAATTTTTTACAAAGCAATGCAAGTATTAATTTATCTTCCAAGATCACTTTATCGTATAAGAAAAGGTTTAATTTGGATAGTCATGATGGGTTTTTGCACTATTGGAGGGATTTAAGGAAGAACTCTTATACCTTCCTACGCGAAATTTTGGAGGATGATCTGTGATGGTTTGGGCGGCGTTCTGGGAGTCTGGATGCTTGTTACTGGCATTTCCAAGCACTCTAATGAGCTCCAGGGAGTACGTGGATATATTGAAAATGGAAGTATTGTCCTTTCTTTTCTCTCAAAGACGTGAAAGGTTCATTTTTCAACTGGACAACGCATCAATACACGTCAACCGTGAGATGCGTTCTGGGCTTGAAAGCAATAATGTTCGGTTTTGAGTTTGGTTTTGCTTGTTTTACATCCTCCGGGTTTCTCTGTGCCATATTCATTCAGATTTTATCAAATATTTCCAACTACTTTGTCGGAGAGACCAATATTTCTGTAAATTTCTCAAAATTCGCATTTCTCACTTTTGGGCGCCAGAACTTGGACCTATCCCGACATCCGAAAGCACTGGTCAGTTGGAATATTTATTAATTTGTCTTAAATAGTTACTCAACCAAGTTTGAGCAAAAAAAATCGGCGAAAGCCAAAAAAAGAACAAGAAATCAGCTAGTGCGGCTATAGTTTTGCACCTTGCCCAAAACGAAAATGCAACATAACGGTTAATTTTTGAATGGAAAGTGTTGATGTTTTTCATCTATTTTCTTTCATTTTTAACGCTCTTTCAAATGGTACTAAAATCTTTTTTCTAGCTCCACTCTTTCTATCCGTACACTGAAAAATCTGGGTGCGGCTATAGTTTTGCACCAGAGTTT